>VZSE01010539.1:2601838-2622829 GCA_013398275.1 Promerops cafer | reverse complement strand
TTTTTTTTTTTTTTTTTTTTTTTTTTTTTCCCCTTCTTCTGCCTGGTTGTGTAACCACAGCTGTTTTACTGACAACAGCAATTACAAAAAGTTGGACTTAAGTGGAGTAACACTCAGGACACCTGGTGGGAAGGGCAGGATGCAAAGGAGGTGTTTGAAGAGGTTAAATGACATTGCCCTGATGGTGTCACCAACCCTGCCCTCTCACCTGTAGAAAAGTGCTACAATATTCAGAAATGTGCGTTTCCATGCAAAAAAAAAAAAGTGCATTTTATTATTTTTCTGTCTCTTGCACAGAACAAACCAAATATTTCCTTGGATCAGTCAGAAAAGCAGTGGCTGTTTTTATGTAATAGTCGCTGATTCCCCCCCTCAGGTTGACCCAAGAATTGCAGTTTCCTTCTGCAGTGTCAAGGGGGGTTCTTGAGCATATCCGAATTTGTCACCACGCGTTTGTCTGTCCCCATGGATCTGTGCTACAAATCAAAGTTTTGCTCTAGGTGCACACCCCTGCCTGGTAGCTCTGTCTGGGGAGCAGTGCTGCAGCAATTCTGCTCTGCTAATGATCACTGTAACACTGCTTTGAAACCCTCCCTCCTTCTCTGCAAAAAGGGGCAAAAAGGCAAAATTGCAGCAGTTTTATTTCTGTTATAGTTCTAATCACTCTTGTCTCGGGCGTTTCTGAACTTTTCTGGGTGGTGGCTGCTTTCAGGCTTTGCCTGAACTCTGTGTGCTCTCAACCTGCAAGGAGCTGAAAAATGCAGCTCAATTCTTTTAAACCTTCCAGAGGCTTGAGTGTGCAGCAGACAGTTCTGTATGATGGATGGTGAAACCAGTTAAATGTGCCACACTGCTGTGAGCCTGGGCACTGATACTGCTGCAGGAATTCCACAGAATGCAGATAATTCTGCTCTTACCATGATGATCTTTCTGGGGGGGGGAAAAAAAAATGATAGCGGAATCACTTTATAGCTTTCTAATAAAAATAAGAAGTAATCCTGTTAAATTCAAGCTCATCCAGCTAAATCACTTGAGCTTTCTCATATCCCTGCTTTAAATATCCTCAGCTGACTTTGCTGAAATGAGAAACACTCCTGGATAAACAGCAGCTGGCCCTGCTGGGTGGGGAGAGGGATGGCAGCACATCTGTCAGCGTTGGGAGATGCAGAATTACACTCTTGGGTCAGAGAGAAGTTCATGGGGCCCTGGAATTTGGGAATTTCTTAAAGAACTGGGGCAAACTTTCTCCTTTTTCTTTCTTTTGGGGTTTCTGGGAAGTTGCCCAAGTCTCCACTCAGTGGTTTGTTCTGTTTGTGCAGTTCAGCAGAGCCCCTTGCTGGGACACTCAGAAGGAAGAGTGTCACTTACTTAATTGCCACTATCACTTCCTGGAGCAACTGGTTATTCTGGAAGAATGAACTCTCATTTATGTAATTAGTTTAATGGCCTGGAAGTGTCTAAACCCAAAAAGCTCATTCCAGCTAACTGGAAAGCTCTCTGTGCTGAAAACAAAGGTTGCTCATAGCCTCATGGATTAATAAATTTATATATTTTTTAATCAGAACTCAGGAAAATATTATTCCATAAACTAAATCCTAGGAATTTTACAGTTGAGAGAAGCCCCTTTAAGCAACTGAATTGCATTTTGCTTGTCTGCAGGAAAGGCTAATGAGGCCAATTTGAAAGGGATGTCATTTGTTCTGCAAAGTGTTGGCCATTGTAGATTCCTTCATCTGCTGGAGAGAATAACCTGATTTTACTGCAGATGAGCCTGCTTTGGATCCAGCAGTTTGGATCTGTGTGCACTGAATGATT
This sequence comes from Promerops cafer, assembly GCA_013398275.1. Classification (NCBI taxonomy): domain Eukaryota; kingdom Metazoa; phylum Chordata; class Aves; order Passeriformes; family Nectariniidae; genus Promerops; species Promerops cafer. Next base: position 2,621,014 of record VZSE01010539.1, on the reverse strand, counting down.
CTGCTTTCACTGGGCTTATTTGCATGAAGCAATTTGGCTGCAGTTTGGTCATAAAAATACTCTTGCCCGTATTTTCCTGGAGTTTTTTAAGTGGTAAACTATAGTATTTACTAAATGAGGAGCATAAGAATATTTTTTCCTTGTCGGTGGCTCCCTGGGATTTACCTGAATCAATCTCAGTGTTTTATTGCAACAGTGTTCACTAAATACAGATTTTTGTTTATATCTCTCCCCCCTTCCTTTTCCTGCCACTCAAAATTGCAATAATTCAAATGGGTTGGGTTTCTATTACACAAAATTTCCACAGGTGCTGCAGCACGAATTTGCACTCCAGTTGAGCAGAGTAAACCATTAATAGCATTTTTATTGTGGTTACAGGTACTACCATTTCAATTTACCACACAGACAGCACCGCTTTTATTTTTATCTTGAATTTTCTCTTAATGAGACATCTGTGTGCCTCCCAGAGCAGCTGGGGAATGGAGGGGGGAATGGAGGAGATGAAGCTGCTGGGATCACTCTCCTGCCACCACAGCTCTTCTCCTTCCAGTCCTGTTCCCACCTGGCTGCTCTGCCTGTCACTGCCTGGAAATAATTATTTCTTGTTTATTTAATGTTTATTCTTGTTTATTTAATGTGCCAAGTGCCTATTTAAAGTCATATCTAATGTATAATAGCAGAGAACGTGGTTCTTAAGTCTTATCTGCAGATCTTCTGAATATCAGGCACTGGGAGCAGAGGGAGTGGAATAATCATCAAGAAAATGCCTCAGAGAAGGATTTTCAGATTTTCACTTAGGCACTGCCTCTTTACAGTTCAACAGGGCTTTAAACTATTCCTTAAAAAGGAGTTTTTAATGTTGTTTGCACCAGGTGGAACCAGAATAGGATGAAATAAAGGACTAAAGAGAGACTTGGGGGATAGAGGGCTACCATTATATGGAGGGAAAATATTTAATAGGAAAATAAGTATTTACAAATATCTGCAAATATTATTGCATTTTACCTGAAGCTCCTCTGGTAACAGCTTAATGTTTTTTCCAGGCTAAAGGGAAATTTGTTGGTAGAATCTCTGCTTTGCTGGATGATCTTTCTGTGAGAAGTGGATCAGGGTGGAGAAGGAGGAGGGAAATAGAGCTGCCTCTGGGGAGGGAAAAGGGATTAAATTGAGGTGTGTGGGTGGAAATCTCCTTTGCAGCCTTACATCAGTTTTACAAACCCACAAATTAATTGAAGTGGTTCAGGACCACCAGTTTGAACCACGGGAAGGTTTTACTCACTCCTGGTCTGAAAGGTTTCAATGAAAATATACTCTGAATACTGGCTCAGTAATTGGAATTCATGTACTGGCTACCAATTGAATGCCTAATCAGAATCCATTACTGCAGCTCCTCCTAATAAAAAAAATATATGTTCTGGAGTGTAATTCCACTCCAATCTGCCACATCCATAGATCCAGCCCCCCTAATCTTCAGGGAAACAACTGTGCAGAGCAAATATTGGCACATCTTGTGCACGTCAAGCTGCCATCTCCATTATTCTGGGTTTTGTATTACATTTGGAAACCAAACTTGATTTTAATTTTTCTCCAAACATCATACGGTAATCCCTGCATGTTTGCTCTACAAAGATGCTGTCTAATTAGTAGACTTCTAATTAAGTTCATATGCAAAATGGTTCTATCAGGAGCCCATTGCAAGCGTTAGAAGCTTTGGAACTCCCGGAATTGCTCATGGCCTCGAGTGACACCCCCATTTTCATGAAGCAAGGGGTGTTTTAGAGCCCTCTGAGTTCCTGTGCTTCTGCCTGATGGATTTAGTAACAGACCTGGCAGAGCTGCTCCAGGCTGAGCCTGAGGAGCCTGGTCAGGTCAGGCTGCCCAGGATCCTTGGGATCATCACCAGGGTCTCCAAATCAAGCGACACCACCGAGCCCACAGACAGGATTTTAAGGCTTAGGTGGTGTCAAACCCTCGCCCAGTCCCGGAGCCGCGCTGTGGGCTGCAGGGTAAAAGGGGAATTAGGAACTGTGCTGCTTTCCTGCTGCCGGGGAGCAGAGGGAGCGGCGCCCGGAGCGTGCCGGTGCGCGCACAGCTGTGCCCGGACCCGCAGGGCCGGCGAAGCTCGGCTGGAGCTCTGCTGGCACATCCCGGAGCTGCAGCCCCTGAGCTAATGCCTGGCCCTGCCTTTCCCCCTGCCTCGCCGAGGCACCCGGGCAGCAGTTCCCAGGGCCAGAGCTCGCTCGCTGCCTGCAGCTGAACACGGGGCTGCATTGTGCAGAGACAGGGAATAAACCCATTATCTGCTCAGTGCCACTGCTGGCACTATGGCCATGAATAATGAGAGCAGAACTTGGCTGTTAATCCTTCATGTGCAATTAATTTCTCTTTCAAGTGCATGTTCAGTTCCTCCTTGAGCCCGTGTAAATTGCTGGCATCTGTAGCATCCTTTTGCAATTGTTTCCCAGCCGTGCTGTGTGTGGTGGGAGGAATCCCTCTTTTCAGGAGTTTGGAATGTGCTCCTGGCCATTTATTCCACGTCCCTGCTTTTCCTGGATGCATAGTGAACAGTTACTGAGAAGTTATTGCCTCTCCATCCTTTCAATTTTGGCACACTTCTGCCATATCCCACCAAATGATTCTTTTCCTAGGCTGAGTAGTCTCAACTTATTCTATTATTGCTTTTATGGAGAGTTATTAGACAGCCCACTTTCCACTTTCTGAATTTTTTCCTCTTGTAATGTATTCCTTTTGAGATGAGAGAACCAGCCCTGTGCCCAGTATCCAAAGTCTTTCTGTGGTGGCTCCTGATGTGGTGCACAGGATTGTGGCTTCCCTTTCCTCAGGGCTGAGATATTCAGGGCTCTGGGATGTCCCTCTCAAGGGCCTTCAGACTTCCTTTGGCTTCTAAATAATCTTTTTTTTTTTATTTTTCCTTTATTTCTTTGCCTTTTGTAGGCAACCCAAGAATATTTCAGAAATATTGTTTTTCTCTTTACACAATTTGTCTCTGTCCTTTTTGTGGTGCGTGCCCTTTACCAAGTAATTCTTATCAAGAGGAATCATAAAATAATTAGAGCCAGCACTTGCCCCCTTTCTGAATTGCTGAGGAACGTGCTTACTTGGAAGCCAGTTGTGTCTCTGGAGCTTTCCCTATTCTTTTTATTCACTGAAGGGCAAAAAAATTTAATGAAAACATGAAATCTGAAACTTACTTTGTTATCAATATGAACCTTGGATCTCTCTCTGTTGTTACCCAGTCCCTGTTATGGATGAAATCCTACATCACCTAAATTCCAGCTCATCTAAATTTGCAACCCCATCAACAGCAGATGGGTTGTGGGAATATTCTCCGTCACTTTAAGTGGCAGTTCCTGGATATTCGGCTGCCCCTGGGACCAGCAGTTTTGCCCCCAAAGGTAAACCAGAAATTATTCCCTCCTTTTTGAGGTGTCCCCTCCAGATCAGCTCTGTTCTGGTTCTCGGGGGGCCTTTGGCCCCTTTTGTCAGCAGTGCTCACCTGTGAGGCCGTAATGAGCACCTCAAAGGCAGGAATATTTCACTTTGATCCTTTGAAGGGATGACAAGCTCCCTGCATAATCGGAATGGCTTGGGCAATCAACCCCAGCAGGAGCTTATTTTCTACTTCTAGTTCATTTATAATCCATACAATATTTCACTGTTCTTCCACTAAGGATATATCTTCACTTTTATATATATATTTTATATGGACTTTACATTATGTCTTCTTAAATGAGAGCCTTAACGTGAGATCATGCATACATTACCCACATAGAAATAAATTATACATGTTCCATTAATTCTTCTTTTCCTTCCTCACCTCTCATGTACAAACTGAGTTACAAAAATGTCTATTAAATGCCTGCTTAGGGTATTCCCACTTTTCTGAGACGTTACTTCTGTTTATTGGACTAGAATGGAGATTAAAATTGGAAAAGATATTTTCGTAGTTTGTCTACTTTGGAAGAGAAATCAAACAGAATGAGCTGATTACTGCACAAATGGAGACACAGATTTAGTGTTGCCTTGCAGGAGAGACTGATTGGAAAGAGGAATGATTTGGGTAGGTAGCTTACATCTATGATGGATTATAAACCACAGTGATTTACTATTTAATGCAGGGGGAGAACTGTGGCATTTCTAAGCTTTGGTTCAGGGAAGGAATGAAATATTCACAGAGTTCTCAGCACACAAGTGGCCCATGTTATTCTAATAAAAGTCCCCACAGGTTGTAAGTCAGGCACCAGGCTTGGCAGCAGGCAGGGCTTTGTAGCAACCTGACTTTTTAACTGCAGCCACTGGAGGAAGGACAGTGGGAATTAAGGATGCTGAAGTGAATCATCTGTTGAATGGCTGGGTAATTAAGTACCCTGCTTCTGAGCACAACCTTCTGGAGCACGCTGAGACATCAGAAGGGCTGGCTGCAAAAAGAAGAGTGGCAGAAACAGCTTGGAGCTGAGATGAGCTGTAAGCAAAATAGTGAGAATCTTGGGGTTTTTTCTACTGCTCAGGGAGAAAATGGAAGAGGTAACTACCCACAGATTCCAGGTCAGCATTTCCTGCCAGAGTAATCCTCTCCCAGCAGCAATCGTGGCCATCATGAGATATGACAAGTACAGGATGACTGTCTCTCCCTGGTAGATGCATTTCAGGATGTTAATTAGAATTCCTTAGTGAAGTGCAGCAAAATGTTTGTCCTCTCAGTGCGTGTGCTGGGGTTTGGATCAAGTACTTTGGGGAAAAGAGCATGATTTTTGGGGAAAATAGCATGATTTTGGTGCCTCACTGTGCTGTGGCTGGACTGAAAGCTGGTAAAATATTTTCATTCTCCCTTCCCACCACCCCTCTTGAGATCTTATTTAAGTTCTGAATAGAACTTTCATCAAAATGGAGTTCAGTCCTTCTCCAGACTTCATTTCTTGTGAATCTCCCACCAAGCAATTTTAATCACAATCTCCAACCTAAGAGTAATTTTAACAGAAGGCACATTTGTAACTGTCAGTGTTCATTCCAGAAACCTTGATCTAGATGCTAAATTTGGGGAAACACAAATATACAATAAATTCCATGCATGCAGCTGAAACAATTTATATTCTTCATCCTGAATATTTGTAAGTGAACACCCAGCCAATAACTATTCAAATGAATTTATTGAAGCTGAAATAATGTCAGAAACTCAGGAGCTGGTCATGTACAATTCAGCACGAGGAAAGAGGTGAAATAATGTACAACTGTAGCTTGAAATTTCTATACCAAGACATTCACCCTGGCTCTCTCTCATTTTCTCTGTCTCCCTCCATTAGTGGCAGGAGGGTGAATCCTTTCTGGAGAGATTTTCTCAGTGCCACAGTGCTGAATGTGTGTGATAATATGCTGAGACTTTACTCATAAGAGATCAAACTGGCTCCTTAGATCCCATTCCTCAGCGTTCCAACTAATCTGAGATGTGTGTCTGGTGTAAAAAAAACCCATTTTCACTCTGTGCCTCTGGAGATGGCTTGGATCATGATGGGAGAGGAAATCCAGGTCAGGGAGGGTCCCTCCAGGGAGGCCTCGGTGGCTGTTTGCCATTTCATTTCCAGCACCAGCTGTGGCTCACAGCTGCAGGGGGGTGTTTTTTGGGGGAGCAGGGTCTGCTCAGAGCTCTCCCCCAGCCCGGCTGCCTGCTGGCTCTGGGTTGTGCACAGCCAGGGTGGTGCTGGAGGCTCAAACCAGCCTGGTTCAGGGAGTTTCCAACACAACTTTCACCCTTTCTTGTGGGGACACCCACGGCAGACCCACCCTCACCTCCTGCTCCTGCACTGTGCCGTGGCTCTGTGGCTCTGCTCCAAATGCCCTGCCTGCAGAGGATTTGGGAATAAGCTCACACAGAGGTTATGTAAATGGGGGGAAATTGCATTTCCAAGGAAAACGCTGCGGATAGGAAGTGCATTTCCTTCTTGCAGTGCCATTCAGTAGGAAAATGGTCTCCCAGCACATTCCATGGTCCAGAAGGCAGCACAAAGCAGTCTGTGCTCTGCAGTCCTCGTGCTCCTACATCCTTTTCCCTGACCCCATTATCTGGATGGCAGCACTCTAGAATTAAATTTGCAGCCTTATAGCAATAGACTGTACTTCTTACAGTGAGCATTCCTTCCCAGCAGAGTTGCTCAACACCTTTTCTTTCTTTTTCTTTTTCTTTTGTGCAGCAGCAGCAGCTACAATCTGCCTATTCACATCTGTTCATGCAATGGCCCTAATTTATGAAGGCCCCTCTCCTTGCCAGCAGATTGTATTCCCTTAAATTCTCTTTTAAAAGAATAACTCTCAATAAGGACCATGAAATAACCTGGTGCCAAACACAACATGGGATTTAGGGGCTTTATTCCCACCTGTGGGGTGAAGTCCACTGCAGATGAGTGGATTAGACACACCAAGGTACAAGCAAACCTCTGTGTTTTCTTAAATTTCTACAACAGGCATGCATAAATCAGCTCTTAAATGCTCCACTTCTCCCCCAAAAATGTAAAGATAGATGTCATTTAGCCCTGAGCCCCTTTTTGGGTGTTCCACTAATCATTAGCACAAATTGAAAGGCAGATGGATGGCGAGTAGAGAAAAGCTGTTGTGCTGCCTCCCTTTTGAAGCTGAAAAAAGAAGGGAAGGGGACCTGGGACAGTCTCCTCTTGGATTTAGTGCCCAACAGCAAGATGTGAACAGCCTTGGCAGGGAGAAGGATTCTTGTCTCCCCAAATTTTAGCCCTCAGCCAAAAAGAGAGCACTGGAGAGCATTGGCAGAGCAGGAGTGGAAGCCACCTCATTGCAGCGGACAAGAAAATCTTTAATTAGGAAAAGAAGACATTTATGAGATGAGAAAGTTCCAGAACGCCTTGTACAGGGTCTAAAGACAAAGAAAATAGAACAGCCTTTGCTGTTTGTGTGGAAATAGGCAGGTTTTTTGGTGGGAAATGTAATTTTTGGACTGTGTGGCACCAAGCCATCACACTTCTCCCGTCCTCCACTTTCAAGCACAGATATTGCAGGTGGGGTTTGTCTGCTGGGGCAGGGTCCACCCCCTCCAGGGAACTATGTTTGCAACTTTTGGAAAAAAGATGGGCAGGGTGGAAGTTCCTGGAGGGCTAGACCTGACCTGTGGCCTCTACTGACCTAAATTTCCAAATAAATAAAATATCGTGGATTTCCTCGACACTGCTCTCGCTGAGGAGTGTTTTACTAAAATCCCTTCTGTGCAGACACATCCAGACTGAATCTGAAAAACAGAGTATTTGACTTTTTTGGGCCTCTCTTCATTTCCCTTATCTTCCTGTCTTTTATTCCACCAGACAAAATAAAAACTACAGGACATGGCATTTTTATCTCCTCCTTCATCCTGAGACACCTCTTTTCTTTCCCACGATAAGGTGAATGGAGTGAGCCTTTAAGCACCCCATTGTAAGGCATCTGCTTGAATGAAAGAGTTTATCAGAGTGTTGGGGAGGAGATAAAAATCACATTTCTGTTTCTGCTCACATTGCCTGTGTTTTTATAAAGATTTCATTAGTGCTTTTTGCTGCAGCATCATCCTGGAAACTCATCCATCCACCTCTGAGTCCACTCGGAGCAGCAAATCTTTCTGGAGTAATTCATTTCCAGGCTATAAATCCTTTATGTGATGGGGATAGGCATGGCCAGCATTCCGGGTGTTTGTTGCATTTCCCTGTCTCAAAGTGTCCTTTGCTTGAATTCTCCCCATTTACCAAGCAGTTTTGTTCAGGTTTTTACCAATTTTTCTCTCAAGCAGCAGCTCCAGCAGCTGCCAATTTTCTCAATAGTGATTTTATATTTAATTCTGGATCACTGATGAAAAGATTGAATTCTAGGAGGCAGCGATGCACTAAAATTCCATTTTTCCATGACAACTTTCCTTGAAAACAGGTTTGTAAAATCTGCCATATGGCTGGTTATTGATGCACTTAATGTTTATATGAAGATGGTAAAATACTAAAATTAAACAGAATATTGTAAATTACACTGCTGCAACATTACGTTTACAGGAATTTAAGAGTTTTACCTCCATAAACTGCACTTGTAATTCTACCAGGATATGAAATTAGGTTAGTCTGGCAAATCTTTCTTCCACAGAACCACGGTGACTCACAGTTCCTTTTAATTCTTTATCAGGTAAATTCCTTTTCAAATTTTTGATGCTAAGCAAACAAGCTCTGGCTGAGTCATTTCACTTGGTTTTCCTGGCTCAACATTTCCACTCTTACATTTTTCCAAGTTTTTGGTGGTTTGCTTGAATAGTTGAGATATCTCCTAAGGCTGTTTCCATCAAACTCTTGCAAGATATCAGTTCTTTCTGATTTTTGATATTCTGATAGACTCTACTGAACATGCTCTTGGAAAGAATTTAGGCCCTATGACAAGAAGGCACTTCCAAGTTTCTTTCACTACTGCATAAAAATCTCATTAAAATAAGATTTAAATCAAAAGCCAGTCACTTGTTGTTGAATCCTCCTTGCACTTTGTTTTCTTTCTTTTTCCTGACCAATTAAAGCAAAAATATAAGCATTTGTTTTGCTGAAAGAACCCTTCTGTCTCTCAGGCTTTCCTCCTGCTTGTGAAATTCCACAATACTTGTTTAGAAAGACTTTTGGGGCATGCTAATTTCAGTAAATTCAGTATATATCTGTAGTCTTTGAGCTGAAGTCAGCTGGGCACTAGGAATTTAAAAGAAAAGCCACAAGAACAAAACAGTTTGTGAAGGAAGAGAGAAAAGAAATCTCCTTTGCAAAGCAGAGAGTTCTTTTTCTGCTTTTCCCTGGATACATTTAATGAGAGGAAAAGGCCTCTTGCAGTGACACCTAATTGCTTTTGTTCCTGTGTATTCCCCCTGCAAAATATTAGAAGCTGCAGATCTTTTGCTGGATTTGAGGACAGTTGTCAATCACTTTTCACTGACAAAAAGACAAAGAAAGGATCACCAGCCCCCTTAGGCATCAAAAATCTTATATTTGCTGTATTTTCTGGCATGGTATTTTTTCATATTCCTGTACAGAGGCTCATTTCATACCTCATGATCCCTCCATCACCTGCAGGACTTGCACCACTGGGCCAAAAAATGCCACGTGTTGGACACTTCTGTGTTTGCACAGTTCCATTTCTAGCAGGGTAAAAAAAATCCCGACCACATTACGTGTTTCCCTTTTAAGTAGAAGGGCAATAATTTGGCTTACAGGAATCCCCAAGCCTGTGTATTAGGGACGTGTGACCTGGTGAAGAAGATGAAGGAGGAAGCAGATGTGGCACCAGATGTGGCAGAGGATGGCCTTGCTGGGGCAGGGCCCATCTCACCTGAGCAGGTTGATCAGCCAACCCTCCAGTTCTGCTGACAGCAGCGTGCCTCTCCCCCTAAACCTGGGCTGGGTGCTCTTAGCAAAGCCCTCTTCCCACCCCAGGTGCAGGACCATTCTCTCCAGCTTTAGTCTGGGATTGAGAGGAAAACAGAGGTTGCTTTCTAATTGCCCTACTTATTTGGGTCTGATCTCATTTCAGTGGAATCTTGTCCAAGCAGCTGCTCCAGAGAGTGAAGTGACAGCACTTCCCACTGCTCCAGCACAAATCTGTCACTCACACAGGCAGCTGACTGCAAACACATGAAAGCAACCTCATTCCTGCCTCAGAAACCCCCCTGCTCCCAGGTCCAAACTGGAGATAATTGTTTGGAGAACTCTCTCTGCCATTCCCATGCTGCAATTCCGGCCTCGTTCTGCCGGGGAAGAATTGAAGTTTTATGGAGCTGGGAAAAAGCAATGTTCAAACAAATTGCTTGTAATTTATAAGTGCCAAATGGCACTTCTGGCACCTTCATTCTGCCTTGTTTCGTTATCCCTGGTTGGTGAGAGCAGTTCTGATGCACACATTTCACTTGTGCCAGCTCTGGGGCGATGCAGGGACAGCAGAAGCAGCTTCTGTTTGCAGCGATTTCTGCCACAGGGGGATCCTCTGAGGGAGTTCTTTTTGGTGTGCTGGGCTCTGAGAGGAGTTCTGGAATGCTTTGGAAGTTACTTGAACGCTGGTTATTATTTCGTGGGAATGAAGCCCCCGGAATTCAGCAGGAATGGACACCTGTGCTCCCGAGGATGCCTCGGGGCACTGCAGCTCAGGAAAGGGCTGCAGGCAAACCCGACCTGCAGGGACACAGCCACAGCAGGCAAGCAGAGCACACAGCACCATCCCCCTGAGAGCCACCGCTGCTTTTCTCGGGGAGACTGAGCCTCACCCCTGCGGGCCCACAGCTCCTCTCTGATCTGCGATTCCGTCAAATAACAATATTTAAATAACACCTCCCTCCAGCTTCTGTACTGGTGAGCAGAGGGGCACTGCCACTGCAATGACAAATCCACTGCCCTGGTGTGGTCCCTGAGCAGGCTCTGATGTGGCTGCACGAGGCAGGCTGCAGGGTCTGGGTTTGAGTCAGAGCTGTGGTGGGCACAACCGCCGTGAGCCCAGCAGGAGCAGGAGCCAGGCAAGGGCGCAGGGGGAGCCTGGTGGTGCCAAGGAACCTGCAGCAAATCTGCCACTTTATTGGCCCAGGAATTCTGAAAATAGGTCATTAGGCTGCAAGGGTGTGCTCGGGGCCAAAAAAAAAAAAAATAAAATTAAATAATTTTGAAATTCAGTCAGTGAAGAGCTTTGCCCACCAAGCTGAGGTTGTGTTGGGCGTGCTGCAGGAACTGTGGAGTTAAAGTTGTTTTTTACACCAGCCTGGCCTTGCCCAGCCCGCCGTGCATTATTCTGCTGGGCAGGCAGGGGGGTGAGAGCTTTCTGGAAGCTGGCTCCAGTTCTGTGGCACTGTTTCAAGGACTCCACTCCTGGCTGTCCTAACTCAGCTCGGTGTAACCTGACCAGCAGCCAGCCCCAGAGGGGGAGCAGCACGCTGTCCTTGCCCGGCCCTGGTGGTGTGCAATGAACTGCTCCTTTCCTCCAGCACTCACTCCTCAATTCCTCCCTTCCCCAAACACTCCTTTTATTTGCAAAATTGAGTTGAAATGTCAGTGCTTCACGCTGACACGCTCCAGTCTCTGATGGATTCATTTCTCCTCTGCTTCTCTGTGTTTCTGTTCGTTTGTTCTGCATAAGGAAAAGGAAATAACTAAATCAGATTTCCAGGGTTAACTTCTTGTGTGTAATTTATAATTTGAAGGACCTTATGTAGTGCTAAATGGGAGTAACCCTTTGGGCAGTTTGAAAGGCTCTCTCATAGAACTTTTTATGATTGTTTCCTTTGGTTGCTGCTGGGATTTCTTTGGCAATTACATTTTCTCTTTTTTTTTTTTAACATATGTTAGAAAAAAATACTGATTTTTTTGCTTAATCCTTTCAGTGTCCTGTTAATGAAACACATCCCCTTTTTCTAAAAAAAGGAGCCCCAAAACTATTAGAATAATGAGAAACAAAAATAAAGTCTCTTTTTTTTTTTTTTTTTTTTTTTTTTTTTTCATATTCTTAACTGCCTTCCAGCATCTCCACAGCTGTGCAGCCTCATTTCAATAATGGGCCTTGAAGCCATTCAGTGAAAGGTGCTCCAAGAGGGCAAAATACAAAGAAGCTGCAATTTGCAAGGCTACACTGACACCAAATATTAATTCACTGTGTGAAGAGTTGGGGCCTCAGCAAAATGAGATAAAAACCAGTCCTTGATAAGTTTCTTTGTACTTTTAAAGTTATGTCTCTATTCTAGAATTTATTTTCCAGTACCATCTTATGCATGTCGTGGGGTGTGTTGCCAGGATCCTTTGTTTGCTGTTAGAAATTACCCAGGCTTTATTTTGCCCACAGTTCAGTTCCATGGAGCAGCTGTAGGAGGCATTGATTCTCTGTGATTTACACAAGAGATGTTTGGGGGGTTTTTCAGCCAAAATTCTCCCATTGTTAATCAACAGGTAATAGCAAGGACAAAACATTCTCATATCCCTCCAGTTCCTTTGCAATTCTTCAGTGGTTCTGCCCTCCATTTCATTAAATCATTAAAACCCTGTAAATTTTGGGCGTAATGGGGAGAAGAGAATATTTTTCTCATTTGCTCTGGGCCTGTCTCATACAGATGATTTACTTGGGCTTGCACAGCTCCGTTAACAGGGTAAAAAATACCGACCCCATTACACATTTCCCTTTTAAGCAGAAGGACAATTCAGATTACAGAAATCCCCAAGCTCGTATTATGGATATGTGACCTGGTGAAGAAGATAAAATAGGAACCCAGCTCTTCCTGGAATGTGAGATGGATCTGGGAGAACAGGTTTAAAACTGCTCAAAGATCTTGCCAGCATTCACTCCCTCACAATCCTCTGTTTCCTCCTTCTGTGAAGGGTAAGGGGCCTATTTTTGGGAGCTGCTTAGCACTTGCAACCTCCTCTGTATTCCCTGGGTTTGAAGCTGAAAAGTGAAATTCACCTGTTCACTGAAAGCAGCACTTCTTTTATCTCATTTAATGAGTCTCCTGTATAGGAGTAAAAAAAAAAAGCACAAAAAAATTGTGTCAGATTAACTTTTCAGTAATGTGTATTAGAAACACCACAAGGAAATCTGCTTACTCTTAAGGTAGAAAGGTACAATTTCAAAATCTTTTTAAAATTTTATGAGATTTCCAGCCAAGCTCAGTATCTCCAAGATTTCTGCCTAATTTATCCACAGTCTAAAGTTCTATAAAGGGTAATTATAATGATTTCATTAATATGATACCATAGACTCCCAAATCACTTAGCAGGGATAGAAGACAACGCTCAGGCCTGAATAACCCATGATATAGAGATGGTCCTTCAAGTCCTGTCTCTGCATAAAATTCATCCTTAACTGGGCTGTGTGATGTTGTTGTACCCATCACCCAAATAAACTGACACAGAGCCAGCTTGTCGTAATTTAAGAATTATTATTAATTTCCTTTTGTGATGACTGAGCCCTGCAATCCTCACTCCCCTCAGCAGCCTTCATCCTTGGAGCCAGGAGCAGTCAGGAATTCTGCTATCCTGGCAGAAAACTGCTGCAGAATCTGACTTGGGGCTGCTAAAAACTGGCACTTCCAGTATCATTTCCTGCACAAGCAGAACACAAGGATGCACCATCTCTGCCTGCCGCTTAAATGCCTTAAAATTTCATTCAGACAAATTTAAAAAGGTGCAAAAATGTAATCAAGAGCTGCCAACCCACAGTAAATTATTCAGCTTCTCGATTAGAAGGGGGATGTGAAGAAATGAGATTTGTTAATGTTTCTAGTTTGTGTTGTCTCGCTGTGGCAATTATACTTTCAAATACGGTGTGCCTGGATCTGCAGGGATTATGTGCATAACTGATTGATTGGAGAAGCTGTGGATGAGCTGCCTGTGCTAATTTGGGACAGGGAGAAGGTTCTGGAACAGCCCCGGGCTGGGGTGCCCATGGCTCATGTTTGGGGCTGAGGGTAGAGCTCCGTGCCCTCTGACAGATTGGAATAAATTTTTATCAGCTTCTCCTAAGGAGCTTGTGATGGGAAGGAAGTTCTTGCTGGTATTAAACCAGCTGGGCTTCTTGGAGCATTTTATTATTATTATTATTGTTTTATTTCATGATTTGTCATGAGGGGACGGGCTCTGCCTTGGGTCTCTTTGCCTTTTGTCCTTCATGCAAATGTACCAAGAGAACTCCAAAAGGGCTTTACAAATCCTAGAGCTAGGGCTGGATAGGAGGGGGCCTGGAACTGAGGGCTTTTAGAAACAGAGAGAAGGTCTGGATGGGACAGCAGCAAGGTGAAAAATTCACCCCTGCATTCATACCTCATATACCTCGTGGCTTTTCAGGTACACTCTCAGCCCAGCAATCTCCAGTAGCTTCCTGGACTGCCACAATTTCAATATACTCCTCTTTCATACCTTGATTTTTCTCCCTTTCCAACTTAAACTTTTGAGTCTCCTCTCTTCTTTTTTTTTTTTTTCTTTTTTTTTTTTTCTTTTTTCAGACCTCTCCCTCTGCAGAAGTTGCAGGTCTCTGCTTCCTGTATCTCTTTTTCCCTGCCCACAACGTCCTGCACTGCTCTGTGTGGTTTCCCTTGTTTCCTCTTGAGAGGAATGAGGGATTTGTCTTTACAAACAAGCCCTGGGTTTGCTGGTACACAAAACCAGCACTGAGAGAGAAAAGAAACAATGGGAAGGGTTCCACTGGTTGGTGAATGGAAAAGAAGAGATTTGCCTTTACAAACAAACTGTGGGGTTGCTGATAAACGAAACTGGATTTTGAAAGATGAAAGAAACAATGGGGAAAACCCAAAAATTCCATAAGAATTAAAAATTAAAGGGGGGGGGTTATACATTAAAGGGGAATCTTAGGTATTAGGCAGTCTGGGAAATCTGTACCTCTGAAGTACCTCAGCCAATGGGGAAAGAGAGAGGGAAATTTGGCTGGGAAATTGGGATAAACAGGAGGCTGCATCCTCCAAAAATTGGAGAGACCCCAGGGGAAATGCCCCATGGCCTCTCCCTTTATTTGAATAAAGTTCCAGGACTCCTCTGTCTCCTTTTTGGACATAAACCTCTGCTGTTTGTGGGTTAATTTTCCTTACACTCTCAAAGAAGACACTGTGGTCTCCCCACAGCCAGCACAAAGTCAAAATCAAACCTTTCTTCTGTGTGTCCTAGGAAATTCCCTTTACAAGGACATTGCACAGAGTGAAAACATTTGCTGTGAGCAGCTGGGTTAAATCACTGCACACTCTGCTGCAAGCAGTGCTCAGGGCCACACCAACACTGCACAACCCAGAGGAGCTGGTGGGTTTGCAGGGCTCCAGCACAGCCTCTGGCATTCACCTGAGGGCTTCAAAATTTTGGGATGCATTTTACCAGAAAGATGAGGAAGAAGGGAAGAAAGAAAGGAGAAGAGAAGGAGAAAATAATAATAAAAAAAAAAGCAGCTGTTTTTGTAGTAAAGCTTCAGAAAAGGTGGCACAGTAAAGCACAGCTTAAGAAGTGGCCTTGCTTAGGAAAAAATGCCTGTGTGGGGATGGTTTGTATCCAACCTCCACCCATCCTGAGCCTGCTCCCTTCACTGCTGGGGAGCTGCTCTCCTTTTCTCCACTGTCATCACTGCATGCATTTATTTTCTCAGGGATGCAATTTAATGCCAGGCACACCTCATTTTTGTCCTTAAAAAAGGTCTATAAATCCTGGCTGAGTATCACAGGACACCCCTTCAGCTTGGTGAGATTGTGAAACTGGAATACATACATTCAATGTGCCTTTCTCCTCTTCTATGTGTGTCCAAGGATGCATTGCAAGGAGCAGCCATGTGTGCTTGTGTCCAAACACACGGGTACAGAGTTTTTTGGATGCTGAGGGGAGCTAAACCAGCTCCTCCACAGTAATTTACCAATTTAACACCACTGTTACAGCTCAGGCTGTCTCCTGTTCCATTATTGTCCCTCAGAATGCTCCTCCAGTTCCTGTGCCTTGCATGGAGCACAGGTAACACCTGATTATTTGTGCAGGGCCAAACTCAGCTCTTCCCCAAGTGGGAGCAGTTCTGGAGGGGTTGCCACAGTTCCATTCACAGCCACAAAAATGGGGAGCTTAGCCCATCATCTCTTTCCTTGGAAAGAAGTCACAGCCTGGCTCCTCTTCCTCCTTGATGGATTTATGTCCTTTTCTGGCAGGTAAGGAGCAGAATTAGGATTTAATGGATACAAATGGGTTTACATATTGAGGCTGCTGGACACAGACTCCTCTTTTCCACCTGGCTTTTCCAGCTGCCAGAGGGGCTGCACGTGCCTGCTCTGGTTTGTGTCAGCACTTGGAACACCCATCCTGGGACAGCAGCCACTAAAGGGGTGACACCACACTTTCAGCTGCCTTGGTTCTGCTGCAGAGTGTGGCTTGTCCCTTAGCATTGCAGTTAATGCCTGGTTTGGGGGATTATCATCTCATTTTACACTGGTTTGTTTGGGGTTTTTTCCCCCTTCTCTCAAAATGTCAGGGATCCTCTTAATAGAAGTGGGAAATTAATTTCTGCTTCAGAAGTTGCTTTGAAATAGACAATATACTGCAATTTGATTTTTGGTATAACATCTTTCCTACAAACTGAGCTCATATCTCTTTGGTAATTTTGCCATTATAAAAACAATGGATAGTAGAGTTTATCCACCCCTCTCCCTCCCCCCAAATCTATTTAAAACTTCGAAAATAGCCTAAGGAGTTTGTTCTTCATACCCAGCATTGAGAATCATTATCATCAAATCTTTTACAGGCTGGACATTATCTTGTCTTAGCATCACTTCCCAAGATATAAAGCACTGGGGGGGTTAAGGAATGATTTGCCAGAGCTCATGGACAGAGTAGTTAAACGACTCCGTTATGTCCTCCATAAAAAGAGATTTTCATGCATTACTCCCAGCACACTGAGACACGAATGCCTCGCTGTCTACATCTTAAGGTGTCCTTGAGAAATCTCCCTGTGACAAGAATGATTTGTTCTAAGAGCTTCAAAAACTCACTTCCAGGAAAAAAGGCAGAAGAGAGGAGCACATCCCTGGCACTGAGACAGCAGAGACAGCGCACGGGGCTGGTGTTTCCAGAGGTGCTCCCTTTTCAAGGGGGCAAAGCAGAGAAGGCAGGGATGGAGAGTTTCCCCTGCAGATCTCACTGCTTCTTCCTCAGCCCTGAGTACTTCAAAGCCAAGGCTCAGTTTCTCAGCCCCAGAGGAGCAGCAGGACTTGCATATTTTAAGGGTGAACTTGTAAATGGGCCCTTCTCAAGACTCCTTAAGAGCACTTGGTGATGTGCACAGGAGGAGAAGCATTATTGGTGCTTCTCAAGCTGCAGCTGGCTCTGAGTAATGTGAAAGACCCAGGAACTCCCTGATGGCTCCTGGCACTCCTCTTTCCTTGAAACACAGGCAAGAATTTTCATTGTTTGTGAGTAAAAGAAGTGATGGGGAAAGCAAAAGGAACAAATCAAATCCAAGAGTTCACGTTCTGTGATTGGGACAGCAGTGGAAAAGGATGTTCTGAAATCAGAGCTGGCTTCTAGGCAGGCAGAAACACGGCTGTTTTGTAGGATTCATACCCAAAATGAGACAAATCCAAGGGCAAATCTGGATCCTGGGGGGAATTCTGTCATTGTGGGTGGCCCTCAGTCAAAGCAGGCAATTCCATGCAATGCCTTGGAAAGGAATATTGTGGTGCTTTGAAAAAGAAGAGGAACACGAGAGTAAAGCAATGACATTTTTGCCTTCAGCTTTAAAAGAAAGAGGACTAGTTGAAAACCTTAACCTCAGAAAAAAAAAAAGTGGAATAAGGGAATCTAATTAAAGAGCTCAAACCTTGTAATGGTTGAGCTAATGTCAGCATTATTCATACCTCAACGTGGAAAATTTGACAAAAGAGCACAAATGGAATTTAAATTGAAATAAAGACACAGGGGAGCATCTTCTCTGTCTGAAAGTAATAAATGTTTGGAGTGAACTACCTGTCAAGGTTTAGGAGGTGATGACACAGAGGGCATTTTCAGGCAGCACCTCAGTTTTGCTCTGTGGAAACAAGAAATTGATATGGATGGGCTCGGGTGAGCCGAGGGGCCGATGCTCAGGTGTTTGCTGCCAGCAGCAGCAGCTGCCTGCCCCCTCCTGAGCAGCACAGTGACACTGGGACCTCTGTCCTGTCCCAGGCTGCTGGCACGGCAAGGCCCTGCAGTGGAGACAATTTCCTTGGGTTCAGGTTTGACATCTTTGCTGTGATCTTTGTGAAAATGCTTTTCCCCCTGGGGGTGTGTCGGATGCGTCAATGAAGAGCTGGGACCATCGTGGGCTTCAAACGATTTATTGCTCAGAAATACTTTGGATAAAGCACCTAAGGAGGTCGTGAGGTTAGAGTGACACATCGTCCTGAGCAGCTGGTCACGAGTTTCTAAGTTACACAGCAATATATAACTTTCTGGTCCAATAGGCAATTGACACGGAGTTTGTTTTAACTTTTATACCTATTAGCTTCTCTGATTTCTGCTGCACTGAGCCTGTCTTTCTTCCAATAACTCGTCAGGTCACGTACACATGTGTATTTTTATAACATTTAGCATCTTAGTTTAAACTATAAAATCACGTTACTATGCTTTCTAACTTATTCTTACTTACAGCTACAGAAACGTGAACTTATAATTTCCCTGCTCAGTGTTTGTGTTTCATTAACCCAAGCTCCTCCCAAGGCTGTCAATCAAACCCATCAGTGTCTGAGGAAGTTTCTGGTTTTCCATTTCCCACAGGGGTGGGCTGTTTTCCTGCCCGTAAATACACCCCAGAAATATTTGGCAGCCAAGGCAAAAAACAATTTAATTTGTTTCTGTTGCCACAGAGCCAAAATAGGTCATTTGTTATTTATTCAGAAAAATGAAGAAGGAAAGGGGAGGAGAATGGTTTGGGGTCAGCTTTACAAAAAGATAATATAGAGTTTTTACCTTTTCTCACACATTAGGGCTCATCACTGATCCCAGGTGAAATGCTGCCCATAGTGGCATTTGGGCTGTCTCCTGGATTACCTCTTTCATCGTTAAGTATTTCCCTGATGAATTCTCTTCTTCTTTAAATTATTTTTATTTCAAATTCAGGCCACTGCTAAAATTTTAGGAGCCTCACGGAGGAGTTTAATTCCATATAATGACATGATGGAGGTTGTTTTGACAGCTCTTTGTAGATTGGGTGTAAACACAGTTGTTCTGGCGGAATTGCAGCTTCATTTTCTTCCACGAATTCAGTGGAAATTTAAAAAAAAAAAATCTTTAGTCCACCATCACTGGCCATTATGAGCTTCCAAGGGAAAAGGACTGCAGGGAGCATTTTTGGGATTTAGGGACAGAAGCCAAAGCCTGGTAAAGTCAAGTGGAGTCTTTCAATCTTTTTTCATAGTCTGAGAGTGGGACCTGTTTCCATTTGGATAAATTGATCATTTTTTTTTCCACACAGATCCAAATTAATGAAATTCTTTCTGTAAACATATACCGATTGCAGTACTTCGAAATTCTCTTTTATTTTTTAGAGGACTCTTGCATTCTTCAGTAAATATTTGCTCATTTACAGAAAGTTTTGTGAGAATCCCCAGAATGCTTATTTCAGGGGAATTGAGGCATTCACAATGGCAGTTTTTCTGGCAAAAAAAAAAAAAAA
>VZSE01010539.1:2490920-2599203 GCA_013398275.1 Promerops cafer | reverse complement strand
GGGCTCTCTGGTAACTGTGGTCATGAGCAATAACCTCAGAGCTTTACAAAGCTGCTTAAAAGCCAGGTTGGACCTTCAAGCCTGAGCAATCAGAAAATGCCAAATTAGTCCCACATGGACACTGAGAACGTGTGAGGTCGAGTCTGTACCGCGGAGAAGCAGGAGGGATAAACCTTTCACACAGCCTTCAGGACACTGAGGGACAGCATGGACTCTCTATTTCACACCAGAAGATGTTGCTCCACTCCTGGCAGCAGAGGGGGAAAGTTGTGCAGATCTCCAAGCCCACACCATTGTGATGCCTGAATGTGAAAATCTCCTGGAACAAATACACGGAATGCGCCACAACGAGGGAGAGAGACAAATCTCTCATCTACCCTCAGGGACCAAATGCAACTTACAACTGCTGAGTGAATAATTAGTGTTAATTAGCAGTAGAAATTGATGCCTTTGGAGATAGTCTGCCAAGTTTTTAAGCACTTTAATACTAATGGATTTTTTTTTTCTCTGGGATAAATCTTTATAGAGGAAGCGAGTGCAAATTGATTTTTAAAGAGCTTGTCCAATGCTGAATTTATCTTACAAAAACATTGGGTTTAAAAACAATTACATTTACTTTCAGTGTATTTTAATGCTTTTTCCAGTGGATTAATTTCTCTTTAAATATTTTTGCTGTCATTTTTTTGCCTAGTTTCTTGGAAAAGGAGTATGTGGAGTACATTTGCATGTTTGGAAGTTGTTAGGATAAAATATGTCACCATGTCAAGCTACTTAGCTCCTAAATCATTCTTCAATTATGGAGAAGTATTCAGCTGTAATGATAATGGCAGTCTAATGACACTTTGAATCACAAGAGTAAAGTTCACTGAGCAGAGGCAAAGACCTAAGAGTTAAGAAATTTTTCCAAGCAATTTCATGTCCTCTCTGTTCAAACAGTTGCTGTCTGAACTCAGAATCCTTATTTAGGTTTCTTTTCACATCCTTCAAGCTAAAATCAAGTAATAAGGCTGATAGGATTTGGAGCAAGGGCTTGAAACTGCCCTTCTGACTCAGATAGCATTTGGGATTTGGGCATTTCCATGGGGAAATCAACACTGCCAGCAGGGATTCAGGGCTGGCACACTGACAGTGGCACCTCAGTGGCACTGCCCTGCTGGCTCTGGGCAGGGATGAGGGCAGGTCCACCCTGGCTCCTGTTCCTTACCTGAGGAATCACACTGAAAAGTCAAAGATAAACAAAATATCTTGATTTCCAGAAGTTTTGGTCACCTTGATTTCTCCCTGAAGTTTCTGAGAGAGATGTTTATTCAAGACATCAAAACTCTGATGGAGAAAGCTCAGAGGCGTTTGCAGGCAGTTGATATGGAAAACTCTAAAATAGCACAGAATAAAAGCTGTTTCTTACATTATACTGCAGCCAGGAGTCAGAGAAGTAAATCAGTGCAGTAATTTCTTTGTTGTTATTGCCAGAAACACATTGAGGACTTTCTGGAGAAATCAGAGCTGAGAGGAGGGTTTGAAACAGATACATGTTCACTATTAAGAACATTAATTACCACAAAAGTGTGTAACTTTTCTAACAGGTGGTGTAGCAATTCCAGGTTCTGTGAAAAGCCTGCTGTATTTTTTTCTAACACTGTTCAAAATGTGCAGGCAACATACAAACCAAATTAATTTCCTGCAGCAAGATAGAAGGACCAGTTTAGATTTACAGGGGGAAATGGTTCTTTTTTGCCACTGCTTGAGACCTCAATATTTGTTCACAGAGGTACAAATATGAGGGTCACAAAATGAGAAGTGGCAGACAAGAGCCTCTCTGCTTCTCTCTTCCTTCCACTTCTAGAATTATTTAGAATATTTTCTCACAGGTCATGATCCAAACCCAGCTCAAATCCATGAAACACCTCCAGTGATTTCCATAACATTTGGATGAGGCTTTATTTGAAAATCACTGGGTGCTCCACAAGAGCAGATAATTCTGTGACCCCGCAGGGAACCTCTGAGGACAGCTTACATTTGCCTTAATGACAAATTGGATTTTTGTTCATGATGTGCATAAACGGGAGACAAGGCACAGAATTTATTTGGTGGATCACAGCACTGGTGAATTAAAACCTTGAATTCAAACCTGTCACCAAAGCCCACAGACCATTTTTGAAACCTAGTTTCTACTCACACTGCATAGCTAAACTGGAGAGATTTTTTTTTTTGAAGAAACATGTTTTTGTGTTTGTCTTCCAGATGAATATATGGTGCATGTGTCCTGCATGGGTTTCCAAGCAAAATTAAAGATTTGTGGACCACAAAGTGCCAGTGACAGAGAGGGCAGGAGTGTGAGACCTGGCAGCACAAGTGGTGTGCAGCTGGCCCAGCCCCTGTGTGGTTGCACTGTTGGAAAAGCCCATTCAGGCCCCTGAAGCACAAACTTTTCTCAAGAGAAACCTTTCAAAGATTGACAGAAAAGTTAAATTCTCAGGTACACCGAGATTCTGTATATTTTTAAATCCTGAGACACCCTAATCCTTCGAGAGAATAGGTGTTGTTTTGGGTTGTGTGTATACTTTAGAGTAGCACTTGTTAAGTTTATTTTCCCTCTTAATGTCAGAGACAGCAGTGACTTGAGTTTAGGGGGAATAAAAAGTAATTATTGTACAGGATATTTTACCCAAATAATCCCTGCTTTGGTTTGTACACAGGTTTTGGTGCCACACACCCCTTGTTCCTCCTCTCTGTTTTTGATCAGGAGCTGTTTCAGACACACAGCTCTGAAGATGTGCATTTATGCTTGGTTGGGCTCAGGATCTTGGAATTTGTTTGGTTGTGAACAAAACATGAAAGGAGACAAGCAGTGGGTATTGAATTATTTTTGTTTCTACCAGCTAACACCTGAGGCTTTGAGGATCACAAGTACGTTGTGTGCTGGCATTAGGAAATTCACCACTTTATCAAAATGTTGGGTTTACAGGCCCCTGGAGAGCGACAGTTTTTCCAGTTTTTCAGTGAAAATACTGAGCCAACTCTGTGTGCTCACACCTTTCCCTGCCTGCACCCTCCTCCTCCCCTGTTCAATAAAGCCCCTTGCCCTCGGGGTATATTAAATACAGCTTGATTACTCTAGAGATTATTTTCTCCTTTTTTATTGCTTTTGACTCTTTATTACTGCTCATTAGATTGTTATTAACTTTGGTTATGACAACCCTCAGCAGCTGCTTCACCCAACAAAGCATTCCCTTCCCAGCATCACCCGCCTGGCCTTGAGCGATTCCCTTTGGCTGAGCTGAGAGAAGCAGCAGAGAGAGCAGGTCCCTGGTTCTTCTGAGGTAAGAGGATTTTCATCTGTGGCTCGTCAGGGATCCTGTTAATGATCCCGAGGAGTGTTTTCCATCCTGGCTGTGTGTGGTGACTGCCACCGGCGATTCTTTTGGAGCAGCTGGTGATGTGAGTGGGGTTTCAGTGGGAAAAGAAGGGGGTTGGGTCTGCTGTTAACTGAAGTGGGTTTTTCTGTGCAGAATCTCCCCGGGGAGAGCACAGACATGGCCAGCCCTGGCTGGGGGTGACTGGAGTGTCCCAAAGGCCACCAGTCCTCTGCAGCTCTGGTTGGGTTTTGCTTCCCCCGCTGCCAGCAGCTTGGCAAAGAAGGGTCACTGCTTTTTTCTTACTCAGAGAAGGCCAAGCTAAAATCAGGATTTCTCTTTTTATGAGTAATATTCCTCAACCTGAGGCTATTAGATGATTGCAAAGCAGAGAGCTGTAAGAGGAAAGGAAAAACGTGGAAGAAATGGAGAGCATCGGGTGAGGTGATGCTGTGGTAACACCTGGCCCCTGAGAACTGAGGAAAGTTGCATTTTTGGGACTATATTGCACAGAAATGCTTCCCCATCTCTCTCCTGATAGCTACAGCTCACAAATAAAGGCCACAAGTGTTTCCAGGCTTCCTCCTTTTCCCTTTAGTCCGAGTTCTTCCATTTTCAAAGCTGGAATGAAATCGCAGCAACACTTCCCAGAGAGGACAGTGAGGGCAGGGGATCAGGGGCAGGATATCAGCTCATCCACACAATTTAGATTTTGTTTTTACTGAATTATGCAGTACCAGAGCTCTCAAACCTCATGCACCGATAATCCCAAACCAGCGTTGTGGGAATTCCCAGAATTTGTAAGGAAACAAGAAGCTCTTGAAAATCTATTTTTACCAGGGCGAGATGCAGGCAGCTGGAGTGCAAAGTTGTAATAAAAATTAAATTTCATAACCTTTTTTGTACATTAAAATTAGCCATTTACTGGAAGAGTTTTGGATCAAGTCTGAACTCCAGCACACATAAAACTCCTGTGTCTTGCTATTTTTATTGTTGCTCTGTTCCACAATTCTTTTGCTCTGAAGAGACCTATATTTATTGCCAGGCTTTCCACTGTGGGTTTTTTTCTTGTTTGTTTTTTGTTTTCCTTTGAAAGCAAATATTGAATTGAATTCAAACATGCAAATAATGTATGATTTGGTATCGTAGAAATAGAAAGAAAAAGGGAATTTGACTGCCTTCCAAAAAGGCCATGTTGTCAGAGGAAATTTGACATTTCCTTGGTGAACTGAAAATGTATCATTTAAAGTCATTGCAGTTTACCTGCTTTACCTTTAAGCAATTATAGAAACTTCACTAATCAACATTTCTAATTGAAAAATCATTCTGATTTGAAAAATCATGCATATTTTCTGAAAAATGCAGCCACTGAATATGTATATTTTTTAGCATTCAGAGTGGAATGGTGGAAGTTCATTCAAGAAAAATTAGCTAAAATTTAGTAGCTGTTGGATGTCTTTTTACCAGTTTGTGCCCAGCTGCAGGACTCCTCTCACCTGTTTATTGCTTGTCTGTTATGTCCTGGGAATGGGAACACAAGGAATTCAGGATCTCTTTCCCTGTGTGTGTACTGGGAGTGCAAGAGCTGCTTGGAGCAGAGAACACCTGTGCATGGCACCCAAAATTTCAATTTTACAGCCAGTTCTGAGCAGCTTTTAAACATCCCACTGCTGGTGGATGCACTTATTGTGTAGATGTGTAAGATGATAAAAAATCAGGGTTTTTCTTGACAGCCTGAACTCTTTGGCCCAATCTGGCCAGATACCTTGAAGTCTGGAGGTGGGGAAATATTGAAGGCAGAATATTTCCAGCCCAGGCCAGCTGCCTCCAGTGCCACACGAATGCAGAGGAGGTTTCACACCCCCTGGAGGGTGACCTTGGGCAGAGTCTGCTTGTGGCAGCTCCAAATGTCACATATGGCACCCAGAATCCCTCCCAGCCCTGCCCTATTTTCTGCTCCATTCCAAAGGAAAGAGAATTTTTCTGTGCTGGAGTTACCTTTATTGGCCACGAGTTTTAACCAATATTTGTCCATCTGAACTGAAAAGGAATCAGCAGCAGCCTTTCAAACACAATTCTGTCCCCATTTGATACTTTTTGTAATTTTTTTTGGCATCCCCTGATAGTACTGGATATTTCTATGCCCAGTTTTCTTTGCATTGCTCACCACCCATCTCTTGCCCCTCTTCATTCACAATAATGTGATTATTAGTCACAATAATGTGATTATTAGTCACAATAAGAGCTGGAGTAAGTGATTGTGCTGCAGGAACTGAGGCTCTACCTATTTGTCTTTAATGAGCTGCTTTTTTTGTCTTTTTTCTTCTCAAGGCTATAAGAGCCATGAAATAGCAGTGAGACAGCAGAAGGTCATAATTTGGGAAAGCTTTTTATTTTTAAAGAAATATTGATACAGTGGAATTGATTGTTTTGAAGATAAATGAGGTGACAGGCACTTCGTGTTTCTTTTTCTATGAATTTTCTGTCTCAGCATAATAGTGACCCTTTTTTACCTCAGAAAATAAAAAGTGACTTTTTCAGCTTGAAATGCTGTACTGGAGATGGCATCAAAAATCAAACTCACGTCTGTGGAAGTAAATTTTTGAGGGGGCAGACGAATGGAATCATTATGTGATGTTATTAATAAGTACATTTGGGAAAAGGAGAGAGACTTGAGCCTGTACAAAAGCCTTCAAGTAGCAAAAAATATCAAAAGGCCACTTCCAACTGGGAATTGTGGTTTTCTCCGTGGCTAAACTGGCCAGCAACAGGATGATAATTGGAGAATAAGTTGCACTTTAAAATCACTTGTTGCTCCCCTGAGCAAAAGAAAAAAATCATGGGCACACAGCGAGAGTAAGGGATTTAATCTGATAAATATCATCTCTTCAGCCACAGGGAAATGCAGCAATTGGCCAATAAACCACGTGTGTCCCCATGATTGATACATGAAAGGCTGAAAGTCCCTAAATATTTCTTTTAAAAGGAGGAAAAAACCCATTAAATTTGTGTTCTGTGATGCGTGCAGTCCAGGCTGGATAATAAACAGCTGTCACTCGAAAGTGCCTCACTACATTAAAGGCATATTTTATTGCCATTCAATTAGAATTGTGTTGCACTTCTGCCTGTTTGTCTGGTTCCCATATTGACAGACAGATTTGGGCTTGACTGGGGAAATCATTCCTGGTTTTCACGAGATGTCCTGTACCTTATGACACATCAGAGGAACAAAAGGACATCCAGCAGATGCTGTTCTTGTTATTTCTGTATTTTATCTTTGGGTGGGTGTTTTTTGAGGGCTATGTGATAAAGTGATGTTGTTTTTAAGTGGTTTCAATAATTACAGTACACCATAAAGTTACCCTGGTTTTCCTTACTGTCCTACAATGAAATACTGATTTTTGAAGTTCACTATTGTATCAGAAATGAGTGACACAGAAAGCCCAAATGGTCTTTTTTGGGGACAGACTTTAATGGTTCATCCAGCATTTTGTCCACCCTGTTCTCTGCTTCCTGGGCTTTCCAGACCCAAGAAATGGGTGTGGATTTCTGAGGGTTGCCAGCCCCAGGTGACACACAGCTGACCCACTTTTTCCATCCAGGACTCTGCTGTCTTCTCTGTGCAGTGGCCATTTTTTAATTCATATTTCTGTGAGAAATAATTGGTTTTCTGCACATTTCTAAACCAAGCAAAGAGTACTATGCAGACCAGAAGGCTTTGTTAATCAGTGTGGAATGTGCAATGGAAAAGTCTTTGCCAGCTTTGCTCCTGGAAAATCAGAAGCCTGACAGAATTATGCCATAACTGGAGTCTGGACAATTTTGTTTATATCTTCTCTTTTCAGTGTGTTTCATTAGGTTTCACATTATACAGACATGCAGAACAAACCAGGGAAATGGGTGAAATGAAGATAAATGTTCTCTTTATTCTCTACAAAGACACACAAAAAAGGAAGATCTTAAAAATTGGATTTTGTTAACATCTTTTTTTTCTCACTTTTCCTTTGCTTATTTCCCTTCTCATTCCTCAAAGAAATCGATTTCTTTTGTTACCATTTTTGGGGGGTTTCTTTTGTTTGCTTGATTTTTATGTTTTAACTAGAAATATGTCTGCACACAGCTTTGTGTTCACACACAGACAATTCCCCCCACACCTTCATAAAATCATTTTCTCCTGCCATGTGAATATTTCCCAATGCCATTTGCTGCAGTGATCAGAGTACAATAATGCTTTCCCTGAAGAAATGTTGATGGCAAACTCTATTATTGTAACAGAAACAATCACTCTATTTTGATTCGTGTGAAAAATTGACACATTTCCTGCAGACTTTATTTTCATTTCCCTCAGATATCATGGAAGTCAAATTAAATCAAATCAGCCCCAATTTATTACAGCACTTAACACCACTCACTTGTTGGGAGCTGCTTGTTAAAGCACAGCTCACTCCTTTCCTGCCTCCTCCTCCTCCTCTGAACAAGGCAGGAACCAGAAAAAGCCCAGGGATTCCAGGACAGGAGGAAAATTTGAGCAGGTCCTCACTCTGCTGCCTGAAAATTGGCTCCCAGGAGTTGGAGTCTTCCCAGTGCCCCTGTGAGCTCTGGGTCACACCTGAATTTTCTGGAAAATGCCATCCCCAGTGAGCTGGATTTCCATGACACAGCTTTGTTTACTGCACCTGAACCGTGTTGTTTGTCCAGCTTGATGGTTTTTCCCCCCCACGTTTTGAAATGTTTATCAGACAAAATTACAAATTAAGTTTTATCAGTCTTTCAAATGCCAAGACTTTTTGTGGTTTTTTTTCTGCACATGGACCCAGAATAAAATTACTTCAGAGAACAGGGCTGGGAGAGGAGCCAGAATTTGGCTTTGATTAATACTTTGAGCACATTCCTAGATTAAATATATATATATGTGTGTGTATAAATATATATATGAAAACATTTAATAATAACCTTTTTCCTGGCTGAGATGCCGTGCTTGGCATTTTATTCTCATCCATTTCTGAGGCTGCTGGTTTGATTCCTGAGGTCAGGGTTGTTTCAAAAGCTGCATTTCTCAGGCCACCCAAATGTGGACATTTATTTGAGCTGATGAGCTGCAGGAAAATCTCCTTGCAGCTGTAGCAGGATGGTTATGGCAGCAGCACAGGTTATTATCCCTCAGGTGCTGAGGTGGTAAAATGACTCTGAATTAGTGGGCAGCAATCCTTTCTGTCAAGGCAGGTAGCTCAGAGACACTAAAGACTCCCTGCAAAAATAATATTTAGCATCTTGCAGTGACTAGTCTCCCTTGCATGCCTTGCAGCAGCACTGCAGCTCACCTGGGCTGGATTTCCAGCTGGAATTCTGAGTTTAATGTGGCTCTGTGCTGAGGGAACCGTGCTCTGTGTGTGCCTCACAGACGTGGCTGGGCGAGGGAACTCCAGCACAGGGATCAGCTGCCGAGGGATGGATTCAAGCAGAAGATCAGGCTGAGGTGTGAGAGTGTCTTTAGAGCAGAAATGCTCACGTTCCCAGGGCACAGTTTGAGCAGGGAACCTGCAAACACCCTGGGTGACACTGGTGAGCAGGCTTTGCCCCAGCACCTCTCAAAGGTGGAGAGAATTCCCACCTCTGAGTTTTGAACCAGAGCCTTTCTTGCAGCTGGAATATCAGCTGTGACAGGCTCCCATCAGAATGACAGGGCAGCAAGGCCATCACTTGGAATATAAATATTTTCATATATCTAATGCACAACAGTTTCTTAGATAAGAAACTGAGCAGTGTTATCCTTGAATAAAGCCAACTAATTAATGTCACAGAGAGTTTGTGCATAGCTGTCCATCAGCTGTGACCCAGGGGATTCAGGTGTGCTGGCAGCACACAAACTTTACACCTTCAGTTCTGCAACTTTTGAAGAGTTAAAATATCAGACAAATCCAAGTAACTCAAGGAGCTCACTGATTTATTAGGGAGCCTGAGACACACGAGAGAAAGAAACCTTAACAATATTATTTCTTCACTGATAAGATCCCCAAATCCCTTGCAGTTCAAAAATTACAGAGGATTTTAAAGACTTCATGCTCCAGGTTATAAACTGACAGTGAGCCAGTCAGAGTGAGAAGTTCTGTCTTACAGGGACACTGAGCCACTATTACTTGGAGCTTTCTAATTCTCTGCAACCTGAGCCTTGACAGGTGGCTCTGAAGAGAAGGCAGAAATGTCACTCGTTCCACCCCCTATCATGGCTGAGTTATTGACTTGAATGCTTCCCCCACCATCCTCCCAGAGAGGATGAAAATCGAGAGGAAATCTGTCCTGAGGGCTCCTGAGGATCCGAGCTCCTCCTGCTTCACTGAGGCACCAGGGGGACTCCCGAGGGAGACAAACATTCTGCAGGCTGCAGTGGGGAAATCAAAACAAAAGGGGTGTTCTGCTGCAGTGGCACAGGTCTGGGGAAGGAAAAACAGATATTTATTCATTTATCCATCCATTTTTCCAGCCATAGGCCACACTAAAACTTGGCACTAAAGGACAGTTCTGTCAAGGGTTCCTGGTGCACCTCCTCTGCCCTTTAGACCTTGGGTATCTATTTATTTATTTATTATTGGTTGGAATCCAGCCCTGCTCTGTGGTGGCTTTGTGAGTGGTGATGCAGCAGAAGGAGGAGAGCAAGAACAGGCAGGGGCAGAGAGGGGAGCAGTTTTTTGGGGGCTGCACAGGTGAGATTCCTCTGTGCAGGTGCATCCACTGCCTGCTCCAGGATTGCCCCAGAAAAGGCATTTTTTCATGCCTTTTCATTTTTTCATGCCTTTTCATTTTTTCCCTGTTGCTTTGGCTCTGCAGTCCAGTTGTGCCATTCAGTCACTGTGCACAGAGCCCAGAAGGAGCTGAACAAATTTCCTTGGCAATTTGATAGTAATGGGCGAGATCTGTAGTAAACCCAAAGGAGTTTTCTAGGAGCAAATATTTATTGTAGCTGATGTTCATGCAAGTTTGCTTTTCAGGTCGTGCATTTCAGGTCCTAATATGTTTGAAGACAGAACAGATCTCTTAAAAAGAGTTTCTGCAGCTAGGAAAAAACTTTTAAAACTTTTCCCAGGGCCTTTATTGCCTGAAATAGCATCATCCCCCAAGCAGATGAAATGGGCCCATCAGCTGCAGAGCCCAGGCTCAGGTGGAGCTGTTACACTGAAATGGAAGCAGCTGTGCTGCCTGGCCCCAGCTGAGAACCCAGTGAGGTGGGCAGGAATGGGATCTTTAATTTCAGGAAAAAACCCCACTTTTCCTGGAGGCAGCCCAGGAAGGGAGGCTGGGATGGTTTGCTCTGTGCTGCAGTCCCTAAAGCACAGCGAGATCCCCGGGCCAGCACTGAGCCAACACTCCAGATCTCCTGGGTGTGTTCAGGAAGGCACAACTTAATGGGGCAAAACTGCTGAATTCTGCTTTTATGGAGTCGGGAATGCTAATTTAATGAGTGCGTGTGTCTTGGGTAACTGGTTCCCTCCCTGTTTTTATCTGGTGATATTAGTTACACTCCAGCTGCCTTTCTGAGCTCACTCTTTTTCCATCAGGATGGTTCTCTTCATAAATGTTTTGCATTTAGCTGTTTCAAAACAAATACAGGCCTCCCCTGAGGAAAATAAGAGAATTATTTTGTCAAAAATAGTCTTTTTCCACATGGATTACTACTCACAAGAGCAGTTCAACTGACTCATGGATTCCATACTTTGAGGAGGGTGTTCAGCACACTCCATAAGTGTAAGGGCTTTACAGACCTTAATTAAGGCATCCCAAAAAGTGTTTTTCCCTGAGGGAAAACACCTGGATCAGGCACCTGAGTTCAATGAATATTTTATGGTGGGCAGTGGTTCTGGGGCAGTGAACAGGCTGCAGGGATAACACCAGGCTGGGGTGCTGCAGCAGGATGGAAGACCTGCCAACCTGAAAAGAAATGGTTTGTTAAGGATGAAAGAAATGGTTTGCTAAGGGTTTTTCTCATAGAAACACTCTTTCTGAGAAGTTTCTGTGCTCTTCTGGGACTGCACACTTCTGTTTCCTGCTGCTGGAGGTCTTGGCTGATAAAGCACTTGGGGTGTGGATTTCCTGCCCATCTCTCTGTTAGAGGTAAGATGTGAACTCATCACTTTTACAGATTCCTAGTCTATATTTGATCACCAAAATCAGAAATTTGGGAGTGAGCTTAGTCCTTTAACTGTCTGCAGGCTTTTTTTTTTCCTCATTTCCCTCTTTTTTTGGTTTTATTTTTTTTTCCTTGCGAGTAGAGAAAATTAAGTTACTTATGGGTAATTCATGAACTAGAGACTGAAAATTTGGATTAAATATTTAAGATTTTTTCTAAACAGTTTAATGAAATGAGCAAATACTGTATAGGTATTTTTCTTCCACATGTCAATCATTCTCAAATTATTTTAGCTCCTTAAATTCTTTTTACATGTTAATGACATCTCATTGTTCTACTAATGGTCTGCAGCAGGATTATCTGTATTTGTTTTCCATTAGTGCTTGTGCATCTTGGTATGCCTGAACAAGTGTTGGAAAGTCAAACTTCCTCTTTCCTTGGAAACCTGGGAGAAGTGAAATTCTCACCGTTCTCTCAGTATGGATATTTGAATGTTAAGTTCTGGTTTTTATTTGCTTTCTTTCCCTGTAAGCTTTGTTCTTTTGGTTGCCAATCACTGAGTGATGGAGCAGCTGGAGCAAGAGCTGCCCTGGTGTCCCACAGCAAATCCCAGGGCAGAGTTTGGGGAGTGCCATGAGTGGGTTCCCCTGCACTGCTCCTTTGTGCTGGATAAGGATCTGCATCCACAGCTCTCTAAATACCCTGCCAGTCCTTAGAATCTGCTGAAGCTGGTTGTCTTTATTAGTTATGCTTGTAGAATATTTATATCAGGAAAAGGTGGAGTGAAGTCAGTAATTCTGACTGAGGCAGTGAGAAATGGAGCATTTTCCAGTTTGGTGGTTTGGGTTATTTTTACGTTTGTTGCTGAAGAAAGCCTGGAACAAGTTCCAGTTTAGCACCAGGGCAGGGTTTGCCCTTGTGATTTCCTGAGCTTGGTCCAAGCTCTGACAAGATCAAATCTTCTGGAACAGGTGTGTGGATCTTTTGAAGGAAACATAATATCTTTGGTGATGATGAGGTGTGTCCTGCAGGTGATTTAAATTATGCCTTCCAGCAGGAACACAGGCTGTTGGGTGAGAGCTTCCTCAGTGAGATTTTTCACACGACTTGATTTAGGCTTTTATAAAAGTGGATTAATGGCTGGTAAGGGTTGGGTGGTGCTGCTATAGGACATCAGTACAACACAGCATTTTTGTTTCAAATATTGCAGCTTTCTTTTCCTTTAAAATATTTCTCAGATTGACCTTATTTTTCCCCCTGTGTTACTGTGAAGCACTCTGCACCTCCTACAAGACAGAAATCTACTCTGACCAGGCTGATTTGCAGTATTTCCATGTTGTCTGTAGCTGGGGGGGTTCCTGTGATGCCTTGGCAAAGCACACACCTTATTTATTCTGCACATTCATCAAATAAGCTTGACATGAAGTCGTTGGGTTTGACAGAAGATTTATGGGGGTTTCAGCTGGCTTTGCAGTAGCCCCGTGATATCTTTTGATAACCTGTTGAGCAGAATTAGTTAAAAGCACTTTTTCTTGTTTTTTAAGGCCTTCTGTCCCTGCAGGTTTGTTAATCAGCTCGTGGAATCTCACACAGCTAACTCCTATTAAACTTATAAATGTAGCATCATATATTTTTTTACTTTCTTTCCCATTTTTGTAAAGTGAATTCCATAGAATTTTATGCTGGTGGTCCTTCTGCTCCCCATCTTGGCATTTGACCCCATGAGATGCTCTTTCCCCCCTTCACTTTCTTCTCTCTCTAAAAATGGTCTGAAGTCTTGGAGAAATGCATTTAAAATACAATTTTGGCTTTAATAAAGAGCAACAAGGAGTGGTAGAGAGAGGGATGGAGAAGAGACATATAAAAAACATAATGATAATTTTAAAAAAACAAAACTCAACCCTAGAACCCTTTTTGATCTTGCATTTAGACTTTGTGTGCAAATTTTTTCCATCAGAGAGCTGTTCATATTGACTGTGATGATTACAGAGTTTCTGTGCTATAAAACCTCTTCTCTAATCCCACAGAACCTCAGGACTCAGTCTGAGTAATTCAGTCTTTCCCTAAAGTCTGAATTTCCTTTCTATGCATCAGAGTTAGATCAAGGCAAGATGCTGGATTTTCTGGTAATGTTTGGATCCAATCTGTGGCTGTTTTCCCTCCAAGAAAGTGAATATTTCCTTCCCTGCAGCATTGTATCAGAAACTTCTGGGGCTTGACTCTTCCTGTCAGCTGGACTTGTACCAGAGTTTGTTTGATACCTGATTAGAGAGACCTAATTGGGTTTGGTGGTGGCTGCTTTTAAAACCCACCTCTCCACAATGGGTAGGTGAGGTTTTAGTGGGATTCAATGGAAATGTTGGCAGAATGGAAATAAATGTCCCTGTGGGAGGTGTCAGCTGTGCCAGAATTTACAAATCTCTCTCCTGAGCTGTTCCAAAAGTCTGGTGTTTTCCCAGGTTTGGTTTCTCCACCTGCCCACTTCCCTGTAGGTGTTCTGCTGGTGCAGCAGGAAGGTGTCAAAAATTCAGCTGCATCAAAACAAATCCTGCCATGAAAAGCTGCGAAACTTTGGTTTGCTTCGAGTCAGATTTTATTAAATGTCTCCCATTAAATGTCGATTTGTTTGCTTTCAAAGCTGCAAAATATGCCCTGCAACCAGCACTTCCTGCATCCAAGCATGGTTTCAGAGAGAGGTGGCAAACTATGAATACACAGCCTGAGCTGTCTTTGACTGCAATAAATCAGCAGAGGAGAAATAAAGGTGTATTTAACACAGAAATTAAAGAAATGCTTTCCTGGCCAAAAAAAGGTTGACACACTGTCACTGTGCCACACGTGCATCAGCTGAGCTGCTGTTCTCAGGGATATCCAGAGGATCTGTTTTACCTTTGCCCCTCTCCCAGGTGAATTTATAAATCTTGCTCCCAATCCCCTTGTAGGAAACCGTGCTAGAAAACACAAGAAAATACCTGGAACTGTGTTCCCTTGGTGCCACATCTGAATGACTTTTCTTGGCTACAGTGGAAAACAAACTCAGATTTATTGCACATTCCAAAAGCACTCCCCACGTAGCTTTGCAGCACTCATTTTTTTTTTTTTCAGGATCAGTAATCAGTTGCACCACAAATTCATCAACAATTGTACCTTTCTCTTTCTTTGGCTCTGCTTTACCTCCCTGCATGGCATTTGCTGAGAGATGATTTTCCCCATCAGTTTGCAGAAGGCCCCACACAAGTTGTAAATAAGGAGCTGGCCAGAGGGAATTGTGGAATTATTCTACCCTTACCTCCTGAGTAAGGAAGCCAGCCTAATTAATGACTTCCCCCCAACTGGAGAGGTGCAGAATGGTAATTTGGATATGGCAAAGCTGGGATTTATTGTCAGTTCAGAAGGCTGTGAGTGCCAGCTCTGCAGTTCTCTACACCTCAACTCACAGCTGGGATCAATACTGCAGCTGCAGCCTCCACTTGTGTATTTTATTTATGGAACACATATTTTGAAACTTTTTTTTTTCCCATGTTGTTTTTAAAGAGTTACTGACACTTTGATTTAGGCTAGCCAGGATTTATTTTGGTTTCTTTTGGAAGTGGTACAACAGCTGCTAGTGGTGTTGTCTGGGGTGTGTGCACCTTTACCTGTGTGCTCCCAGAGGTGTGTGAGACCTGCCACTCTCAATCCCATTTAACTCAAGTTCTCCTTCAGCCTCCCCTGGCAGTGCTTTTGTCATGAGCACCTCCCATGGCCAGCAGAATGGGACACAGCCTTTGGTATGAGTGAGAAATGTGCTTTGGACAGAGCTGGAAAACTCCAGGCAGCTCTGTGAGCAAGTGGTGGCAGAGGTTTGTTCACACCAAGGGCACAGCTCGGAAGGCTCCTTTCCCCTGGAGCTGGGGGCAGCATCTCTGCCCAGATCTGCAGCTCTTTCTCTCCTGGGCTGACACTTGCAGCTGTCCTGGATGTTATATTTACTGGGCAGCCAACAGGAAGTGAGCACTGAAATGGGAATTGCTGCTTCCAAATCCTCCACATGCACTCTGTGTGTGTGTATTTATAAAATATGCAGAGATGTACTTTGGGTGGACACCACAGGTGTCCAGGTTCACGCTTCTTTTGGAGTTTTCCACTTCTCAAATTTAATTTTGCCTTTAAAAAAAAGGATAATGCAATTAATTATTATCTAATGAGCCCATTTGCAGAAGGGTTTTTTGTATTTTAAGTTAGTTGCATTCTGATATTGCTTTTGTTCTGTATGCCCTGGTTATTGATCTCTGCTAAGTACCTGTGAATTTTAACTTCTTTTTCTTGTTTGTTTTGATCAAGAAAAGAGCAATATCAGCTGGACAAAATGGAGATCAGGCAGTTACAATTTTGCTCCTTTGCAGTTAATGCATTCCCACTCTCTGGATTTTGGGCTTTCCTTGTCACTGTGTTCAGACCAGTGTGAAATCCCTAAATCTCGGGGCTTCAGGAAAAACTTAAGCTTTAAAAAAAGCTTTAATTCAATCCCTCTTTTTTGCCACCAGCCAAAGACTCTGCCCCCACCCCTGAGGGGTATATTTTGATTTTCTGTTCTATAAAACCACAGCCTAACAGCTGAGCTGTTGCCTAAAATGTACCATGATGGAAGCCTGGCTGTAGCTTTGATATATTGCAGGAAGGCTACATTCATGAATTGTGAATAAGAGCAACAATTTTTCACATATATATTGTCAAAGCCGTTTTCTCTCCAATAACACTGCCCATAAAATGTAACAAGTGTAATGGCTGTTTTACTCACAGTTAAAAAGTGCATACAATTGTAATATATCAGTCGTTGTTAAAATGACATCTGGGAATATGGAGAGATTTTTCTTGCCCTTTTTCCCAGTTCTTTACTACCAGTGTTTCCTGGTAAAGGTATTTAATATTAAAGAATTGCTAGATAGGACAGCACCTACATACATATGTGTATATGCACATAAATATAAATATATATTTGTTGAAATGGATATTATTGTCTGTGGAGTGACACAATAATTTCCCTGTAGGTCAAATCATGGACCTCTCTGTGTGCTTTCACTCACACCTGTCAAACCCAGGGTGGCTGTAGCTGACCCATGGCCATCCTGAAAAGTTGTTTGCTCCCAAATCTCACGGGAGGAAAGGGCTGCTGCTCCCAAGATCACAAAACTGCAAGGGATGGTCTTGATTTGACCCATTCGGCGAAGTCAGTTGCAGTCAAATTAATTCTTTAGCTGCACTTCAAAAGCTTTCTAAGGCAGGTTTTTAAAAGCTCAAAAGGTCTGCCAAAGGAATGCAAAGTGACTTGTGAAGGCGGATTTCTCTGCTCTAAGCAGCCAGCCTGCAATCCTCCATCAGCTGAGCACGAATGCAAAGCTCCCTTCTGCTGAGCCAGGATTTCAGCCACACTCTGGGATTTCGGGGTAGTTCTCATCGCAGATGTTTGAAGTCTTTAACAGGAGTAGCAAAGCTGAAAATCCCTCTTAACATGTCGAGCACGTGGCACTCCCAGAGCATCGTGTTCCCTCCCCAGATCCTCCAAAAAGCCTTTGCTTAAACCCAAACCCTGATTCCTACACTCTGTCCTTGATCCCGCACGGGCGTTTGTCCTCACACAGTTCATGACAGAATCAGCTCTGGGGACTCCTGCTTTGGACCAAGGGTTTAGAAGGCAAATCCTTGAGAGTAGGAAACTGCATTAATTCATTTGGAAAGCTGTAAGGCTCCTCACCTTAGCTTCAGGGCTAATGTATGGGCTGTGGCCTGGGTGGGGCTGGATTATCCAGAGGCATTTTCTCCCAACTTCCATTGCTTGACAAGCAATCTGGATTAGCCAGCACAGCTTCTTGCACAAGATGGCTTTCAAACCCTGCCAAGGAGGAAGATGAAAACAAGACTCTGTTAAGAAAGTTAATATAGTTAAATATTCCTGCTTAGTCTCAAGTGGCTGCTTCATCTTTCTGCCTTCAATTCTGAGAACTTTGATGCTGCAGCATGTGCTTTATAAAGCTCTACCCTGAACTGGTTACCTCATTCAGTTCAGTGTTTTTGTAGTGAGTAATTACATACTAAATATATAAAGCAGAACACAAACTGTATCCAGTCATCCTTTTGTTTCAAGTAATGATTTGAAAAGCATTCAGAGGAGGTGTGAAGTACTTTTGTCATGGGCAGGACAGAGGGAATGATAGTTCTAAAAATAAATTCTAGATAAATATTTTATTACACAGTGTGTCACTCAGTATTTGTGGACAGAAATTACTGATCTAAAGACATTGTTCCTAAGTTTCTAATGTGGTATTTGACAACAGGCTATAAGTAAAAATAGTATAAAAAAATAAAGTGAGTGCTTTTCCTGGTTGTGCTGAACTGAAGTTGACTTTCACAGGATTCAGTCCTCCCAAGAGAGAAGGTGATGTAATACTGAGTCAGGGATGTGCCACAAGACACAATTCTTTGGGTTTAATACCAGCCATTGCTAATATAATCACACTGAAGTTATGGAAATATTGAGCAAAGCTGTGATCAAAGGTCTGTGAGCTCCTTAGCAGACTCTAGGCTACTTTGGATAATAAATTTATACATGCTTCTGTCAAAAGGAGAAGTTGCTATTGTTTTGTAGGATGTAATTTTGTTGGTGCCACCGAAAAATCAAGTTCTGCTGCTGAAATACCAGTTGTGAATAGTGTTTCTTATGCTGCACCTGCCAAAGATAGGAAGTGATCAGGGGCTAACCTTGTCCAGTGTGTTTGTCTAAATTCTAATGGCAAGCTCAAGAAAAATGGTCCATAAGATCCAAATGTAATAAAGACAAACGTGCTGATCCCAGCTGAAGTGCTTGGTGGCGCTCTGGCGAGGAAAGGAGAATATTGCCTTGCTGTAGGGGCAGTTGCTGGCCTGGAGAGAAAAATCCAGGCAGGAATAAGCATTCTGAAATGTGGTGTTGTGTTACTTGCATAAAAATGAAGCCTCTGAACCAATTTTCTCTTTTTTTTTTTTTTTTTTTTAATCTAAATTTGTTTTTTGTATTAAAAAAAAACAAAAAAGGTGACACTTGCTCCTGGGCAAATGGGAGGCAAAAGTGGAGGTGGTAGAACTTCCAGGAGCTTTGTAATTTTGCATATCAGCTTTTTTCCCTGACCACCCTCTAGCAGATTGTATTGATTCTCCAGAGATGTCTTACTTGCTTATAGGATCAGTGCTCTCCAGAGTTTAATAATGAAGTAGAAAACCCCATTTATGTTTTTAATTACGTGTCCTGGACCATCTGAAAATAAATGTCAAAGTTTCCTGTTAAAGGTTTATTCATAGTGGTGGCAATAGCAGGTTTGGCAAGTGTCACACCAGGTTGGTGAAGGGGGAAACTCAAAGCTGTGGCTTTATGGTGTATCCTAAAATGAGGCATCAGAGGAGGAATTTTGGTTTAAAAGGAATTTAACCTGAGCCAGTCTTTGGCCACTGATTCAGTTTCAGTTCAAACAAGGCCACTGATGTCTCCTGGGGGTTGTTGGAGTTTTAGTTTGTTGTTAAAAGTGGCAGTAAATTCCTTACTGCTGTGGTTGTAAGATTTCTGGAAATGTTATGACCTGCGCTGAGTTGTCTATGAAAGTCTAATGAGCACGAATGGTTGATGTGTTTTTGTGGAAATAGGTAATAGTCAACTTTCCCCTGATTTTAAGCTTTTGAATCATTACAGAAAACCATAAATTGTATCTGCGAGTTCTGATTTTCAAGCAAACGTGAGGAATGAGAGAACTTTCCAGTTTTACCATGACCTCAGCTTGGGCTGTGCTTGTCCTGTCTTTCCTGCTGTTTTTCCAGAGAAAGAGACTTCCCAGCTCTCATGGCATTGTCCATTCTCCCTCACCTGATGGAAGAGCCCAGGTGCTCATGAACCATGCACTGTCTTTTGCTGAACAGCTGGGAATTTCCTGTGGTTGTGTCCTCCAAGCACAGCCACAGGTCTCCTCTCCAGGATCAGCTGTGGAATGGTTTGGGTTGGGAGGGAACTTTCAGTTCCCCAATCTTAACTGCAAACTCGCCATTTTCCAGTGAAAACTGTTATTCTTTTAATCCCAGATCATTAAAAGATGAAAGCTACAGGTAAAAAAGGAATATTGCAGGATCTTAATGTTGTGCTCACGGTGACAGAAGGTCAAGGCAGCAGGCCAGGGAAATTAAATCAGGGATAATTCAATCCTTTTGTTCCATTGTAGGAAAGACATTTTAATTTTACAAGAACTGGTTTCATAAAAAGAAGGACGAAGTTTGGCTAGGTAAGGGATGTAAAATTCTTCTATCACCAGGAGGCAAAGCAGATTTGAGGAGAACATTTCTATGGGAAATTCTTCCGGCAGTGGCAAGTGGTGCCTGAAAAATAGCCAGAACTAATTCAAAAGTAGGTTCTGGTCCAAAAGGAGTGAACACATCCTTGTGATTGAATGCACCTCCCCGGGGAGGACGTGGCTGGGAGAGAACATGAATTGCAGATAAATGCCAGGAGAGGGTGTGAGGTGTGTAAGGAAGTTGTAGTGCTGAGCTTGTAGGAAAGGTGACATTACTAAATATAACTGGGTGCAGGTATGATGCCAATGCTCCTATTTTCCATATTTCATGGACATCACATGGGAAAATGACACGCTGAGGGATGACTGCAGGCTGATTGACAGCCTTGCTTTGCATCCTGCCCACACAGAAAATCCTTTCACAGTCTGCAGGTAAGGGCCATGCAAAGGGAGTGGGAGCTGCAGCCTGTGATTCTGCACCTGGCCCATAAACTGCTGCTTCCTTCCAGGGAAGGAACAGAGAGCCATGAACCCAAACTACCTTTCCTTTACTCTCTTTCCTTCAGTTTTGGTGAGGCAGAACCTAAACTCACTCTTGCTCTGCTGTAAATCCCAGAGAGCTCAGTTTAGTGTGCACAGGTGAAAAGAGAGCAGATCCAGAGGCACTCCTGTGTGTCTGCTCATCCCTAACTCCCCTTGGGTGCTCATTTCTGGCGTCTGGAAAACTGCTGCTGCATAACCTGTGCTGCTTTTGGCACGTCCAGGTGGTGGGTGAGACAACTTCATCTTGATGGGGGCAGAGGAGCTTTAAAGCCCACTGTAAGCCCCCTCTGGGGCTGGCAGGGGAGATGCTCTGTGTGCCCCTGGGTGATTGTCCTGCTCTGCCAAGGTCACAGCCGTGGGGCAGTGGGGGCTTGGAGGGTGCACGTGGTGACAGGGAAGGATGGGGGGACATAAACGTCCTGTCTTGTCCCCTGACTTCAGTCAAGGGGATGGAATAGAGGCGGGGGGGAAAGGGACTGCATGAATTTTTGCCAGAGACTTTCTGGACAGTGAGAGTGAAAGTGGGGAGGGCAGAGAGCTGCTTGCCCTGTGGGAGGAGAGGGCAGCGTGAAGATAAAAGAGAATCTGCAGAGTTATTTGTAGCTGTGCACAAGGCCCTGTGGCAGATGAAGTCTTGGGGCTCTAGAGAAGGCAGCAGTGTTGGACTTCAGAGGTTTTCTGTCCCTTTGAGGGCTGCTCACCAAGGGGAAGGTGGGTTTACCTGCATGCCAGAGGAGCTGCTCATGTTTTTCGGAAGTGATTAGATCTCTTTGTGCTGCTTCTCCTCTCCCTGTTTATTTTTGGTAGTGAGAGCATGCTGTGTCTGACTAGAGAGCAGCAAGTTGACAGCATCCAGTTAGGCTGCTGCACAGAGTAGGTGAGACAGCATTAGTGCCACAAAAGCATGACAAATGCACATTTGTTGGAACACATCGTTCCCCTGGCCCTGCCTTTTCCCTCGCTCTGCTGACAGGTGGCTGCACAGCAGCACTCCAGTGTTCACTTTGATCTCTCCTTTCTCACGAAGCCTGTTTCCATATCAAGAATTCTTTTTCTGCCATGGGCTCAGATTCCCAATTACTCCCTGAAGCCTTTCCTTCAGCATTCCTGAGTGCTGGGGTTGAGTCACAGCTGCTGAGTTAAGGGATGTGGCCGTGAGGGACTGGGATTGACAGAGTCACACCGGGAGGGGTTTCTGCTATTGAATCTCTCTCGTGGTCCTTTTGGAAGCGTGGCAAACACAAACTAAAGCAGGGGCTGTCTCACTGAGGTTGTTTTCTTCACTTGTTCCTTCTTTAAGCTCAGTAACTGCAGTAGAGCAAAGATATTTCAAGATAAATTCTTGAACTTTCTTTAAATTCTTGCTCGATGGAAAGTTTGGGCTCTGGGAAAATAAACGCAGGGAGATGAGCAAAAGTATCTGAGTTGCAGTGAAATCACTGCTGGTGTGAAAAGAGGAGCCATGAGAGCCTTAAGGGAAGAGTTTGTACTTTGCAAATTTATAATGCCAGTTGAATAAGCAGTTCTTTCATATCTTCCAGAAGCTGAGTGGTAAAGGGAGACACAGGTGTTTTGTTGAACAGTGAATTAATAGATCATGGTCTCTTAATATGAATGTTGCTGCGTTGTTAGTATTGGAAATTTGAAACAGGTTATTATTCTGCAGCGTTTTACTTCTGCTCTTTTGGTGTGTGTGTGTGATTTCAATCCATCTTCTTTTCCACTTTGCCATTCTGATACATGGGATGAGAAAAAAGAGCAAGGAAACTAACAAAAATCTTGAGGAAGAAATGAAACACTTCAAAAGCTTTCTGTAGGAAAAAAATTTCTTTTTCATCTTACTGTAAATAGAGGACTGAGCTGGTATGAAGTTGGCTCATCCTCGCTTTACTCAGAATCCCTGTCATGGTATCAGGAGCTAATGACTCCTCTTTACCTATTGAGATAGTGGTAAATTCTATTTACTGGTGTGCCTTGA
Source organism: Promerops cafer (assembly GCA_013398275.1). NCBI lineage: Eukaryota > Metazoa > Chordata > Aves > Passeriformes > Nectariniidae > Promerops > Promerops cafer. The sequence continues at coordinate 2,576,919 of VZSE01010539.1, read as the reverse complement.
ACAGCCAGGGCAGAAGGGGATGAGAGAGGACGGGATAATCTCTTGGAAGGCAGCGTTAAACACCTGTCTGGGAGGAGATAATTGCTGCATTCCTGGGGGATTAGCACACGGGAACTTTTTCAGAGTGGAGTGAAGCCCTGCTCAGCTATCTCTCACCAGGTGGATGTCAGAAGACGCCGAGCACAGAATGAAGGATGCGGGAATAAAGCACGGTGTGTGCAGAGGAAATGCGCCTTGTGCCTCAAAACTGGAGAGAGATTTTTCTTTCTCAGCGCTGTCCTAGTTCAGAAGGGCTTGGGGAACACTTGGGAACGACTGAAGTGGTGCCTGTGGTGCAGGGGGAAGGGTGGTTGTACAGGAGACAAAGGCTCTGTCACTCACCCCTGAGCAGGAAACTGCAGAGCTTCACAGCAGCGTGGCTTTGGGATGGATTGGCCCCAAAAAACAACCTCAACAGCAGCAAAAGCTGCAGAGCTTCACAGCAGCGTGGCTTTGGGATGGATTGGCCCCAAAAAACAACCTCAACAGCAGCAAAAGCTGCAGAGCTTCACAGCAGCGTGGCTTTGGGATGGATTGGCCCCAAAAACAACCTCAGTCAGAAGCCTTGGTTTTGTTTTTGACGCTTAATTTGCAGTACAGAATTATTTTAACAATAGACTCGATTTTAACTATTTAACAACCTTCATGCTGTTTAACAGTCCAAGAGGTGAAAGTCACTGAGAGATTTGTGACTGATGCAGAGTTTTAGGAGAGAGGAAGAGTTGTTTCATAGTTTTCTGAAGAATAACCCCAGAAAAACACATTGCTTGGCACAGAATTTGACTTCAGGAGGGAAGTAAAGCTCCAGTGAGATTTGCAGTTTCCATTGTAGCCTTGTGAGTGTTTACAGCACTGTGTGAGCAGTGTTCCTGACCTGCTGGAAGGACAGAGGAACTGAATTTCTGCACCAATTGACCCTGCAAGGAGCAGGGAGTTGGGCTCTGATCCTTATGGATCCCTTCCAACTTGGGATGTGGCACTCAAGGTGGTGTTAGGTCTTAGGTTGGACTTGATGATCTCAAAGGTCTCTTCTAACCCAGTTAAATCTGTGATATTCTCTGGTGTTGTCTATCTAATTGCAATGGAAGCCAACAGCCCAGTTTTGTGGGCTTTATCCTGAACTTCACCTACTCTTTACCTTCCAATACACACAGATTTTATCATCTTGTGGTGCTCCTTGTTGAATGAACACAAATCTCTTACTGTAACAGCATCTCAAGCTGAGAAATTATATTGTGTAATGTGGATGTATTGTTTCTAAATGCTGTCTCAGATGAAATTGCAAATATCATTGAAAATGTCTCGGGAATGATAATAATGCTAAATTCTCATCCTGGCATCCTTTGAAAATTGTCTCCCACCTTGCTGCTGTGTTGGGAATTACCTCTTATTTAGCAGGTAAGTCGTGACCCAACAAACCACTGTGGTCTGATTGCAGAATAAAGATTTAATCAGAGCGTGGAGGCAGAAAATGAACTGTTTATGTTCCAGTCGCTTTCCTGTCACACCGTGTGAGTGGTGTTAATAGAGGGGGGACCAGAGCTACCAAAGGTGTTTGCAGCTCGTGTGTCCTGCTCTGCATTTGGAACAGGCAATAAAAAATGCTGATTGCATTCTGGCTAAACACTGCTTTGTCTGGGCATCAGCTGAGTTTGTCACTGTCACATGGGCACAGATAGAGAAAAGCCCTTTGACTCTACCTGATTTTAATGTTTTGGGTTTTTTTTTTTAATTTTAAAAATCCTCCTTTCACGCTGGAAGCATTCTGCACCAGCACTAATTTCCAGTGAAACCAAAGGATCAGAAAATGGGGAATGACCTCGCAGTCAGAAGCAGCAAGTGGAGTTTTATTCATTTGCCTGGAGAGTGTTTGCCAACGCTGTCATGGAGAGCTCGCTGCTGCTCCAAAAGTCACTTCTGCTTATCACAGTTAGAGTTCCAATGATCTGGAACTGCTTGATTCAGCTAAAGTTTTGGCAGGTGGTTGACGCAAAGCAGACTATTAAAACACTGTGCTAGCCTTGAAAAAGTAATTTCAAATTATTTGCGTGCCTGTAATGCTGTCACAGTCATCAAAAAAAACCCACCAAAATTATCAATCTATTAGCTGGATGTGTAGTTATCATTTTCTGTCACATAAAACACATGAATTATGGATTTTGGGGAATAAATGGATCAAGAAAGTTAACTTGGTTAGCTGCATTAAATGTTTTGCTATTATAAATGAAATTGTTCCTCTCTATATTTTGGCATATGATAGCTCAAGCTCACTTGGCACTCTTTGTAAGCCTTCCTATCTGGAACTTTGATGAGCAGGTCTAAATGTGGAATTGCCCAAAAATGCATGAAAATTGTGTCCTTCCTCTTCCAATACAAAAAAAAAAAAAAAAAAAAAAAAAAAAAAAAAAAAATCCACCTATGAAAAGCTCATAATAAATCCTTTCCTTCATTTTTGAACCTGCTCAGATTTGCAAAGCCCCATTCATCAGAAAATGCCGAGTTTGCCACCAGATGTCAGCTAAGATTTAAGGAGCTGCTGTTTTCCTGGACCCAAAGGTACTTTTGAGATAGGAACTGATTTGGGCTGCACTAACTGCTAATGGACTTTCAGGGTCATTTTTAACTGAGCATTAGCATATCTTTTATATGAAATATAAGATAACACATCTTTTATGATCACTGACCATTCAGTTACCTGCTTTTGTCTCTGTGTCTGTGTAAGGTTCTCTCACATCTCGCGCAAGCTTTGAGGATTTGCTTGACCTTTTGCGCTTTTTTTTGTTGCTAATTTGGCGAAAAGATGAAACAGGACTTTGTTCTTAATGTGCACCTCAGAGCCTCCCTCAGAAGTTTTATCTGGGAATGTTAAATAGGCTCTGACAACGACGAATTCCACATCTAAGTGCAGAAGTTTTATGGACGTTACCTCACTGTCTGCTCAGAGTTTTGCGTTCAGCTGATCAGGTGTGGGTACTGCGTGTTCAAATTCCGTATTCCAGCGGTAATGACGGCTTGGTGGCACGGGAAAGCAGTGGGATGTGCTAAAGAGCACAAAGTGTGTTTCTTTAGGATGGAAATGCTCGTGCCTGTGCTGGTGGAGGAGTTGGCACCAGCCACAGAAAGGGGTGGGAACAGCTGGGAAGGAACAGAGATGAATTGGGGACTGATGGCTTTTCACCCGGTCTTTTAACACGATTATAACATTTCTTTTATTATCACATGGAATAGCTGCATAAAAATGGGTTCTAACAACTCTTATTGACTCAAGGATTGCGGTTTTCTGCCTTAAAGGGTCTGTCTTCCTCTTCGTAAAATTTTGTTGTGTCATGCCCTGTGATTAATTCTCCGATGTCAAATCGTGGTTCTGTTTCATTTGCTGTCAACAGCCTTCTGTGATAGGTCCATTACTTGTCCCAGGTTCTCCTGAGGAAAGAGAATTCCAAGCTTTGGATCTCTCATGTGATTCACTTGCTAGCAGCAGTAGATGCTTATTCAGGAGAATAATAGGCAGGAAATAAGCATGCAGAGTTGGGTTGTTTGGGTTTTTTTGGGTGTTTTTTTTGTTGTTGTTGGTTTTTTTTGTTTGTTTGTTTGTTTTGGTGGGTTTTTTAGTCTCAGAGGATTTTTGTTGTTTGGATTTAAACTCTCAAATCTCAAAACTGGGCCAAAGTCCCATTACTACATTTCCACCATGGAAAAAAGAAAATTTCAGGAAGTTTTTCGTATTATTACTAATTAGTTCAACTATTAAACGTTGAACTGCTGAAAGCCAAAAAGCCATCCAAATGAGAACTTGCTGTGCAGGGATGTCTGCTCTGTGGCTTTCTGAAATGTGAGTCATGACATAAAGTCTGCCTTGTGAACTGCTGCTGCCCACAGGCATTTCATCAGGTTGCAGCAGGAATATTTCTTGCACCTATCAGCAAAATATCTTGAAGAAAAACTGTCCTGACCTACTGAGCACACCCCCTTGCCTTGCAGAAGTCACCACTGCAAACTTCATATTGCATTGTGCAGGCAGCTCATTATTTGTTAGATTTTGATTCATACAAAGAGTTCTGGCCATGTGAGAAGTCTACACTCAGATTTGCTGCATTTAAAAGCTCTGAAAACATGCCTTGCTCCCATCAACAACTGAGACTTTGCTAAATAGTTGAAGAGGAATGTAAATCATATATATATATATATATACATGCTTTTCATTTATTAGATGGAAGAATTGGAGGTTCAGAAAAGAGATCTGTGAATTATTTGGGCTTTTCTAGTCCTAATGTCAAGACTAATTTATGAAGAGATATGTGACAATAGACTGTTAATCTTTGCTGGAGAGGATGTGATGAGATCCTATGGGCTAGAATAGATAATATCAGACACATTTCAGAATGGATGACTCTCTAAGGCCGTGCCAAAGCTCCAGCAGAACTGAAGTTGTGTGAAGGTTCTTGAGCTGTGTGTAGCTAGAATTCCTCCTGTAGTCCTAAAATCAGTGAAGAATCAATTCAGTGCTCAAGGAGCAATCGCTGTGGTTCTGCAGTGGAGAAGCCCAAGGTTCTGGACTCCTGGAGTCAGTCCCAGTTTTTGCCCCAGACCTTCTGGTGGTGTTGGACAGATCCTCCCCTGAGCTGTGCTTCAGGCTTTGCTCTGGACACTGAGCGTGGCATTGGCTTTGGGATGTTGGGCTGTGGATTAACTGCAGAAGCTGGACAAAACCACCAATCCTGCCTTCTCTTGAGGGGTCACTTCCCTGGGAAGTGGCAGAGCCTCCCTGGTCGGGTGTGTCATTGCCAGGCAAAGCTCAGGTCAGTGGTTTTGGGGGAATATCGCTCCGCCAGGCTCCGCGGCGCTTCCCATCCTCCCCTCACCGTGCCCTCCCCGCCTTGTCTCTCCGCCAGCACTCTCACAGGCAGCCTCCCTTCTGTCCCACCCCTTGTCCTAACCCTGCCTGGCCTGGATAATGGGAAGCTGAGGGAGATGTGAAGTTAACTGCAGTAGAGGTGCTGGAGTACCTGCACAGCTGCTGTTGAGGTGTGTGAGTACCTGTGACACACGCTCTTGTTCTTGGTGACAGCAGCGTCTGAGTGCCCTCCTTGCAGAGCCTGCTTGTGTAGCACAGCAGTTTCCTCGGGCTTTCATCCATTCTAGCTCCACTACTCCCTGAAAAAGAAGTCACTTATTCTCTGCCGCTGCCATACCCCCCAAAGGAAGGAAACGTAAATCAAGTTTCAGTAATAAATAAGGTAAAACTTGGCCCGGCAATGAGGCTTGAAAATGAATCTGGGGAATCTGCATCTGTACAGATGTGTGCGGTGAGATTTGTGCACATAAAATGTCAGGCTCCACGTTACATGAGCCCATTTGCAGCTTTTACAAATAAAGCACCAGCGGGCTTTCCAGCGTGAGGAAATGGGGCTGGGATCTTGTCTCCTGCCGTGATTCAGCTCAGCCTTAATATTCAGATGTGAGAATATTCACCTACGTGTGTGCAGGTAGCTGTGCAAGAATCCTTTTGAATATTCAGCCCTTAATGTGTAACATTTAATCATAAAATACTGAGTTTAACTCGAACTGTTTTGATGATGATGGAATGATTAATAAAGTGGTCTGAAATGTAGTTCAGAGCTTCTCTCTGGGGAGTCTTCCTTTGCCAATTTTGGCAAGATGGCCTCCTGCAGCAACAGAATCAGAAATGCCAGTCGTAATTGAAATTTTTAATTACATTTCCTGCTTTATTTCAAGGTAACAAGCGTCTGGGTCGGTGGTGTTTTATTTTTCCTCCTCTTTGAGTGTTGATAGTGCTGAATGTGTACAGGCTTCCTGTGAGCCCTTGGCTTTCTCAAAATGATAAAGGATGAGCACAAAGGCAAAATGAGTCCCTTCCAGAGATAACCACAGTGTTTTGCAAGCCTTTTCAAAGCCCTGCCAGGCACGCTGCAAGTTTACTTAAATAAAGTCCTCAAATTTCACGTGGTGTGAAAGGCAGGTTTGAGAGGGTGGAATGGTGCAGCTGAGCAGAGCAGTGTGCAGGGGCTCCAGCCCTCACTGCACGACCCATACCTCAAATCATAAATCATGAGGAAAGGGTAGAAGGAGACAAAACCCAATCAGGGACTTCTCAGTGAGGCAATTTCTTTACTTTCTGTGAAAGGTTAAGAAGGGGAAGGCTAAGAGAGCAGAAGGGCCACGGGGAGTGTGGTGATGTTACCAGGAGAGTGGATAAAATAATTCACCCCGAAGATGAAGAAATCATTGCAGCCTGGTCAGCAGGGGCTGCACCCAGAGAGTGCCCTGCTCTGGCACCTGGGCTGCTCTGTCATAACGTCCTGTTTATTCCAGTTTATTCTGATGAGGTTATTTGGGATTTGTGGAGGCCTGGAAGAGAAATAGAACAGTAAAACCTAAGAGACATCTCCCCAGGTTGTTTTGCCTCCTGTTGCCTGCTTAGCCCACCTGCAGTTAAAGTTCTCTAGTTACAGACAGTTGCTTTTGGCCAGGATGGGTTTTTTGCACGTCTAACAACTTTTTTAATGTCTTCATGATTTGAAAAGGTCAGCAGGGAGAAAACAAAGCAAGTTGGAGTTTTGCCATGGAGTAGGCTTTGAGTATTGGCTGTCTGCTCCTCAGCAGACCCTCAGCTGCCTTGATGGGTGTCGTGGCATTACCACACAGAGACCCCCGTGTCTCTATTTGCTGCTGTGATATTTTGCCTTTGAGATGGGTTTAGCTCTAATTTTCCTGCTGAAATAGAGCGAGCTATGCAGAGGCTCTGGCCTGAAGACCTATTGCCTGACAATTGCTGGGTGTCCTTCTGACAGAACTTTTGGTGCATGAAGTTATTGCATGTCTTCCTGAAGAACTCCTGTGTGGTATTTCCATTGGCCACGGCTTTCAAACTCAAACACCTGAATTTTTTCCTTCTGGAAAGGCACTGAAAATCCTCACTTCTGTGCTGGTTTTGTCTGTTTGTGATAAAGCTGATGGCAATATTTCTTAGACACAGCAGGGTCAAATTCCTCCTTCATGTGTCTTTTTACCTCAGAGATGTTACAGCAGAAATCTCCTTCAGGCTGTGTTGTCAAAAGATCTCATCTCCTGTTTGAGAACCAAAGTTGCCCAGTTTTCAGAATATATCAACACATCAAGGACATTCTTGACACGGAGTTTCAATGAAAACACCCCGAGTTTCTGAAATGTTGTTCTTTTCCTTAGATACATAAATTGTAGCTGAGCTTTTCAGAAAATCTCGTCTTGGCAATAGAGATGACAATGTTAAAGTCCAGGTTTGAACATCCTATAAAATAAACTCATTAATGTTAATCTAACAAAGACAATAGCTGGTTTTTACATTAGAGGTTCCTGTAAATAGATGATTTTAAACATCTCATTTAGAAATACCAATCAGGAATTTCAATAAACTATTACTGTTCTTTTTCAGGATTTCCATAATACTGTATTTTTGCATTTTTTCATTTCAAATTTAATGTCCCTATTTAATTCTTACATTTCAAAAAACTAAGAATTGTTTAAGATTCAGAGAGAGAACTTCAAATTCTTGATTTTCAGATCAATGGGAGAGAAAGCTCAAATCTATTTTCAAATGGAAATTCTAGCATGGAGGTAAAATTGACTTTTGAGCCATTAACTTGTTTTTAATTCTGCCATGTCTGAAAATAACTGGAGAAATTAATGTTTGTTTAAGAGTGAATTAGTATAGCCAGCATTTTAGCAGATTATATGGCAAAAGTGTTGTTTGATTTTTTTTTTTTGGGGGGGGGGGGACTTGAGATAAAAAATCGTTTTGTTGGGGTTTTTTAGTAGAACTACAGCTTTTAATTAATTAGTAAATTTATTCTGCATTGGTTTGTGCTGTGCTTTTGGCTTCATTGAGATGCCAGCTGCAGCAGAGGCCCCGGGGTGCTCTCTCTGTGTTTTGTTGGTGCTTGTTTTACAAAAAACTGCCTCGTGCACGACAAGGATGGTTTGGGTTCAGGCAATGGAAATTCTGTCCCTGGAGAGGTGGGCACTGTGTCACCGAAACTGCAGGAAAAACAAAAACCCTCCACCACCATGTTTATGTTCTAGAATTAAGGTATGAGAATTAAGGTTCAAGAATTAAGCCTTGCTGTTGGTCAGGCCAGGATGTGCCACAGAAATAATTTCATCCGCACGCTGCCCAGGCTGTGCAGAGAGAATCATCCCATCCCACACAGTCTTTACTTGATTTTCCCCATACTTATGCAGCCAAAACCCAGAGGAATTCACTCCTTCCATGTTCACTGGTCCCAAGTTATGCAGTTCTTAGTATTTGATTTCCTTTTGGTTATTGATCCTTTCACCTTTGATATTAATTCTCATTTTTCATTCTCTTATGGATGTTCTCCCAGACCAGGTGTCTCCGACTGTGCCAGGGGTGATGTTTGAAGATGATGGTCATTAATGGTCATTAATGGTCATTATCTTTTGTGTATCTTCTGTGCTAGTCCCAGTTTGCTGAAATGTTAAACTCATCAGATCCCCAGTGCTGAAACAGTCCTGTGAAAAGAAACTTCAGTTCCTTCCCATCTGGGCAAAGGTGAACAAACCCCCTGACTAAAGTTATATAAAACGTTTTAGACTTGGAGTCATTTCCAGCATTGCTGCTGCTCCTCCTGCAGCGTGGGATGTTAAATCCCAGGGGACACGCAGGGCACTCCCTGGCCTGCCACAACTGTCACTGATTTCCTCTCCCTTTTCTCTATTTCATGTGTGGGAACGTTCCTTTCTGCCTCTTTAATGTCTGATGAGGAATTTCCTATTTTCAAATACCAATTTCCTTTGGAGATGAATGACAACCCAGCTACCAGCTTCTTCCCTCCTTGATGATGCAGTAAAGAAATATTCATCAGGCAGCCAGAGCTGTCTTTATTTGCTCCTGTTCTCCTTTCCCTAGAGCTTCTTGTGCCTCACTTGTGCTGGCTGCATAATTATTCTTCATACTGGAATGAAAAACCGACTTTAAGATGTTTTCTTCATGTGAACACAACTCTCCATCCCAAGGCAACACTTGCAGATTCAAATTTAATTGTGAATTAATGGGAAAGGGAGAGAAAGAGGCTGTACATTGGAAGGGAAACTTAGTGCTTGTTGCAATAATGAACGTTTTAGAGAATTGTTTTTTTCATATTTTTCCGTAGTTCTTGTAGTCATGCTTAGCTTGAATGCTCAGATTCCTTCTCTGGAATGTCTCTGAAATCTCTGGAATATACAGCTGTTCCTAAACATCCTGGCAGCCAACATTCACGAGGAGATTTCTATAGAATCTCTGGCAACATCCTTTTATTTTCACTTGGCACTCAGCTGGAATCCATTATTTCACAGAGATTTTTTTCCTTTATCTGCTCCCTGGACCGTGTCTCTTTCCATTCCTTCTTTGCCTCTTCCTTTATCACATCCAATCAAATCTCTCAGGGTCACTTTTAAAGCCATTTGCAGCCTCTCTTTGCCTCAACCCTTCTCTCAGGGCTGGTATCCAAAGCCAGCCCCGTGTCTGAGCCAGCCCCTGTCTCCCACCCTTTAATATGATGAGCAAACCACGTTCAGCTTTCCCCTCATCACTGGGGAAAAGATTCCCGTGCTTACCACAGAGCCACGGCTGGGTTCTCGTTAAATTCCTCTTTTAAAACAGATTTCTCTTCTAAAATTCTATTTTGCTACAATGCCTTCAGAACTCCTGTGTGAACCTGCTGCTGCTGAGACAGAATGCTGCCATGGGATGTGTGTTTAGCACAGCCCTGCTCTTTTTTTCTGCTCCTTTTTGCACAGGAGTGTATCCTTTTTATCAGAGAAATTCTGTTGTGGAGGGTTAATTTATTTTTTTTATTTTGGTTGCATATGTAGGTCATCCAAAACAAGTCATAAATTAATATTGGATCTGTAAAAGTGTCTCTTGTCTTGACAGGGAAAAGGTTGAGATCAATTCTGAAAAATTGAGAAAAGATATATTTTGACAGTTTTTAAATTTATGTTTTTAAGTGACAGCTCTTGGAATAGATTTTTTTTTTTTAATGCAAGTGTAACAACTGGGAAACAAAATCAAATCATATTTCAAACTGAATGATGTGTGCTTGGAACTAAATGCTCTGAGTTTGAGGCTCATTTTAGGATAAGAGAGGTTCTTTGGCCTTTAGGAGATGCAAGGAGAACCTTCCCTCTGATTAGAGTGGAGAATTTGTGGGAATTGAACAAATTTGTTACAAAATCTTTGTCTGCCACTCCTCAAGCTACTGGAAAAGGAAAATATGTTGTGCCTCTGTAATTGTAGACCTCAGTGAGATTTTAAAATATCCTGCTGTTCCATATTTCTTCTCCATCAGGATCAAGTATATTTTCAGGATCTGTCAGACTCTGCAGCTTCCCAAGTCACTCTTTTAGTACTTTGCTTAGTCTGGGAAGGTATTTCTTGTTACCTTATGTGATTTTTCTGGCCTCCGTTTAAATCCCTTTGTTTGTCACAGACAGAACCCTTTTCTCTTCCATCAGTATCTGATTTTTTTCCTCAGGCTTCACAGCCACGTTTGTCCTCTAAGGAAAGTTTGGATGTGTTTTTGAGACCTCTGAGCCTCATCAGAAGTTCCTAGAGATGTTTTGTTTCTGGTCTTCCTTCATCTTCTGAGCTCGAGTGAGATTCACTCTCTGTTTTCTGCTTTGAAGACATAAACACCCTTGAAATAATGTGCAGCTTACAGAAATTTCTGTGTCTTCACTGAAGTCTAATTCTTTCATGAGAAGAACAAAACAAAACAAAAAGATAAAAATTTGATTTCAACATGCAAAACCAAGGACTTTTCCAAGCCTTGCAATCCTGGTTGGGGAGGATTTCACAGAAGATAAGTTTCTGCAGCAGGACCAATGGGTGATTGAATAATTAGTGAGGAATTCAATCACTGTATAGATTCTCAGTGGGCCTTAATTACACTCTTCCATGCATGATCCCTCAAGCCTTATGCAAGTGAATTTTCATTAAAGCTGAAGAGAGATTTTTATTGCCTGAGAATTACAAATTTAGGCTGTTGGCATGTTTGGATTTGCCTGTTTATTTTGTGTGGTCTGGGTGGATACCCAATACTGGACTTTTTAAGCTCTGTATTTCAAGCAGCCACATCTGCCCAACTCCTCTGTGGTAAAGAAGGACAAAGCTGTGCTTTGCAGTGAGGTGGAAAGAAATAAATAAATCCTGCTGAGCATTAGACTTTGTATCTGCAGAAAAAACCCCAAAACATCAACTTGGAAGTGCAGGGTTTCCTGTTTTTCCAGAAAATTCCTCTGCTGGACAGAGGCAGTAAAGCAGCTGCAGGAAAATAATGGGCAGGATTCTGCATGGGTATAAAGGCAATAAAATCCTAATAGGAAGCTAAAGCAGGTTGCAGGGCTGGAGCAGAATGTGTATATTGTTGGAAAGTCCTTGCTGGTCTTTATCCAGGAGCCCTGGAGTAGTGGAAAATCTTGGTAAATATTCATCCTCAAAGGGATGAATATCTGCAGGGAACCAGCTGACAAAATTCCTTTGCAACCTTATATAAAGCTGGGGAAAAGCATTTGGAAAATATATTTTCAAAGGTACTATACTAAAATCTTTGAATTTTCTGTGTTGTAGCACAGCTTCTTTTTTTTTTTTTTTCTGTCACAATGTAAAGTTGGCTTTATTTTCTTAAAATGCTGAGGAAAAAATTATCAAACTTTCACGGTCTTTACTCTCCCTGGTGACAAAGGGGGATATTCTGAATAGTCCCTATACAAGTAGGAAAGCTGGTATGAGGGAGATGACATTTTTAGACTGAATTTCCAAATCTTCAGGCTCTGGGATTGCAGGGTGTGCAGTCAGGACTGGAGGGGAAGGGTTAGGTCTGAACGAGATGCTGGTTTCAGGTTTCCAATTTAGATTTCCACTTTTCAGTAGTAACAAATGGCATTGAAGTCTGCAGTGGTGTGGTTAGAGTTCACTGCCTGTTCCAGGGAATGAACTGCAGCATTTGCAATGGAAATACTTTGGAAATCACTCACATAAATAATATTTGAATAATTGTGTATAATGGAATGTGTTTGGCAGGGCTGTGATTAGAATTGGGTAATTTGGGAAGGAGGAAGGAGGGGAAGAGGGATGAAGGTTTGTCTGTGAGATGTGTGATCCTCACACAGCTTTTGCTTCATGGGAATGAACCCAAGAAGAAAAGTGGTCACACAAATCTGTGGTTCTGGGTTCTGCACTGCTGGAAGAACGAGTTCTGCTTTTGTGCCAGCACTTGGGGCTTGGGAAAACACTTCTGTTCCCCCAAGCTGTGAGATTCCCCCTCACCTTCTGAGAACCAAGGCTTCGTGTGAGGAGGGGAAAAATTTCCTGTGTTCATTTTTAATTGATTTTCAGGCTAGATCTTAGGGGACAACAGAACAAATGTTTCTTATATATCAAGAAGAAAATGTTGTGGGGTTTTTGTTGTTTTTTTTTTTTTTTTTACCATTGGGTCAGACATTAAAGCAGAGGATGAAACCTTGATGTTTCTTTTCTCATTATTTTTTATGTTACTTTTCTGATCTTTGGGAAGGCTTTTGTGGGGACACAGCTGCTTCTGTCCCAGAACTCTGACATTTCCTAGGCTGTCACGAGTGCTTGTATACAGAGATTTATACCACAGGGCTCCAGACACAAATGGACATTCCAAAGAGTGCACAGCAAATCCTGACTTCTTTTTTGTTCTAACTACTCCTTGAAAAGTCTGAAAGTAGGTGTCTGGTTTTGGTCACTGGTCTCTCTTGAGGGTTGTTCATTAGTCCAACTCTTCCAAAATCTCAGGAGACATTTGGCTCTGACTGAAACCTTGTGGAGTATTTACTCATTCCTGGAAATGTCCTGATCCCATGTTAGATCAGGCTTCCTCTGACAGATCTGCTTTGTTTGTGGTTATAGCCATTGACAATTACTTTGGTAACTATAACTACAGACTAATTAGGAAAAAGCACTATTTAAATGCTAAATAGATAAGGGAACTAGAATTCTTTTAGCTTGTCAAATTGATCCATTAAATCTTTGTGTGTTGTACCTGTAATTTCAAAGCTCCAATTATCATACACTTAGTGAAAGGAGTGATAAGGTTTTCTGGAGCAGAAAGTGATAAGAGATAAAAGTGAAAAGTTGCCTAATAATAACTTTCACTAAAAGCTATCAACAGCAAATGTATATTCTCTGATAAGAACCAGGAGGCAAGAAGTTAAAATCCTGAAATCTGCAAGCAAACAAAGTGAGGGAGAGCAGAAGCTGGAAGGAAATGGCACCACATTGTTCAGCCAGGGTTTCAAACCATGTCCTGGGATTCCCTGGTGAGGGCTCTGTGGGTGCCCATGAAATCCAGACATGAGATGTTCAGTGTTCCACGTCATCCTGGAGAGTCATTCCCATGAAACAAAACTGTGTGAGGATCCCACACCTCACAGACAAACCTGCGTCCCCACTTAAACTCCTTATTTAGTAATTTGGTGTTAAGTTGTCCCAAGACACTCAAAAAGTCTGATGAAATGTTTAAACCCGAGTCATTCCTCTTTGTCCTGGCAGACAGGACAGCAGCAGTCTGTCAAACACAAACCCAACACAACCACATCTTCCCACCACTTAAGGAAATGTAACTACATTTAGAGGTTTCACAGTTTCCACCACCACTAATAATTCTTAACCTGTTCTGTTACTAATAGCCTTTGAAAAAATTGGTATATTCAAAAGAAAGGCAAATATTATGACAACTGGAGCACAATTTTAGGGCTGCTGCTGTTGAGGTGGTCTTGCTGTGAAGGCAGATAGAGTCATCTGCCAAAAAGCCACCAGAGCATGGAGGATCTGAGCCCTGGTGGCATTCCTGGCTCTCCGTGGGATTGTTTCTGGCTGTAACCATCCCTGGAGACAGGCAGCAGCTCCTAGGGCTCGTTTTGAAAATTGAGTTGCCTCCCATCTCTTGAAAATCTTTGAGGGGTAAGATGGAGAGGAACGACCTAAATGCAGAGGAGAATTCAGGCCCTGGTGAAGACTGGAGTTTATGTAGAGGAGAGGAGAATTCAAGGTGCTTCTATTTCTAATCCACAATGGGGGGAAGCTGGAAAAAGTCTGTCCTGTCTCCGTGCTTTTCTGTTGATCCGAATCTTTGAAGTGGGAGCTGGAGAGGTTTTTAGAAAGCCTGGAATCAATTTTTGAAAGGGTTTAAGGGTGAGAGATTGTGTGAGGGACAAATAATTTTGAGAAAAATATAAAAGGAGAAGAAGGGTGGCCTTAAGAAATGGTGAGATAGAAAGGATTGTTCTTGTTAAGTAGAACTTCACAGGAAAACAATGCAGAACTGGCTGCTGTTTGTGAGAAGGGGGAAAGAAAAAAAGAATAATTCTTTTTTGAGAACCCAAGAGGCTTTATTTCATTTTGAAACCAATTCTTTGTAACATAATGGCAAGAGAGCATATGTATTCTAAATGGCACTTCAACCCCTCTTCAAAAAAAGTCATCAGTGTTAAAACACTCATCCTTACTTTGTGGTGTTGCTTTCTTTCTTCTGTTGGTAGATTGGAAATACTAAGCCTCACTTCTAATTGATTTTAGAGATATTGCTGGTGAAGTTTTGCATAGAAAGGGAATGAAGCTGAATTTTTTTCAGCTCCTGACAATAGAGAAAAAATGAGAAACCTTCAGGTAAAAGACAAGAAAAAGGTGGTCCTTTGCTTTTAGAGTATTTTTGGAAGTTTGGCTTTAAATGAAGGAATGTTTTCATTTGAATGGTTGAGATTAAACAATTAAAAGGTTTTGCCTCTGAGAAATAAAAATGTTTGTTCCAGGAGAGGGAATGCTGATGTTCAAATGGTTGAAATACACTTTTAAAGCCTCCTTAAGCTGAAGTGTGTCCCCTGAACCAGTGGCAGCCACACATGACACTGGTTTGCAGGCAGGTGGCAGGAGAAAGAGAACACTGGGGAAGAAGGAAGGAAAAATACGTGGTGAGATTCTTGTACTTTCAAGATGTATAAAGGAATCAGCACAAGATTTCTTCAGGTTTTGTTTTGCAGAACCTTATTCTGAAAGGGATTTATTTTCTGAACGCTTTCATATTTTGTGATAAGGGTTAGGAAGGAGGCAGGAAGCAACACTGACCTCCAGTCAATTAGAAAATTATCTGCCTTCATAACAGGACCACCTCAACAGCAGCAGCCCTAAAATTGTGCTCCAGTTGTCATAATATTTGCCTTTCTTTTGAATATACCAATTTTTTCAAAGGCTATTAGTAACAGAACAGGTTAAGAATTATTAGTGGTGGTGGAAACTGTGAAACCTCTAAATGTAGTTACATTTCCTTAAGTGGTGGGAAGATGTGGTTGTGTTGGGTTTGTGTTTGACAGACTGCTGCTGTCCTGTCTGCCAGGACAAAGAGGAATGACTCGGGTTTAAACATTTCATCAGACTTTTTGAGTGTCTTGGGACAGCTTAACATCAAATTAATAAATAAGGAATTTAAGAGCTGACAGAAGGGGTGGGTGGTGAGAACTGGGTGAGTATTTTTGGCTGTGTGAACGTCCCCTCAAAGAACTCATAGTGAATATTGTCCAAATCCACACTCCCCAAAAAGCAGTTTGGTACTGGGGAAAGGTGCAAGGTAGAGCTGTTCCAACATTGGCCTGACAGGGAGCTTTTCACATGGAAAAATCTCACCAAACTTCAGTATGAACAGAAATAATCAAGCAATATCTTTATGCCTTCTGAAAGAGAACAAGTCATTTCTTTTAGTAATTGTAAAATAAGGGTTTTTGGTGTTTCCTTCCTCACCTCAAACTTCTGAGCACTTTATCTGTGCCAGGGACTCTGTGCTGCAGGTTCACGGGATCTGTGAGTGCTGACTGCTCTTCCAGCTGCAGGAAACAATTTATCTCTTTATATGTTTAGAGATTCTGTGGGATAAAATGCAAGTACTTGTATAATGACAATAATAACACCTGAGAGGCCACGAGTATCACTGGGACTCAGATCTTTATTAGCTAACATGTATTAAGTGGGAATTAAAAACCAAACACTGCATTAAAGGTCTGCAGTGACACCAGCAACAAACACTGGTGGGATAAAGTAATCCATCTTGACCAATTTAAAAATTAAAGCAGCTTAGATTTAAATCTAAGCCCTTTGCACTTTTTTTGAGCAACACTATTTTTTTTTTCCTTTGGGATTATGGATGAAAATTGACCACATAAAGAGGTCTCTTCAGTGAAATCAAAGGTTCTTGGAAGGCTACAAAATCCTTTCTCCAAGCTGCAGGAGGAGAGCCCCAGCCTGCTGTGTCATGCTGAATGTGCCCAGCAGGAAGAGAGCCAGGAACCTGAGCTGACATGATGGATTCCCCCTTCACCTGCTGCCTCCATCTCATTAGACTGCAGTGATTAAAGAGTTATCAAAATTTAATACTTCAAAATGACTGCACAAAAGCAACTTCTCCTCACGAGGAGGCATCATTAGCGGCTGTCACTCACGTACACAGAATTCTTCCCACAAATCTCTTCCTCTGGGCACTCCCTCCCCCACCTGCACACTCAGCCCTTAAATTTATGAGGAAGTGGTGAAACCTTTAGCCAGCAAGAGCCACTCCTGAGGATAAATATGGGCTCTAAATTATTTCAGCCCATCGGGCATACTGGTTATTAAACTTCGCCTGGTGCAAGGGGGCAGATGGATGTGCTGTGTCATTGCCAGCTGTATTAATTGCATGCTAAAGATTTTCAATTATTTAGGTAGAAGTATGGATTGGAATTATACCAGGATTATTCAGGTGACTCTGACAAGCTGCAGTGTGAGAGATGTATGGAAACAAATTAGGTGCAGCTTAGTTTGATCAGGCATCGACTGTTGTCACCTTGCTGCTGTTTTCTTTCTTTCTCCCTCCTGTGCACTCCATGCACAGATGAGATGAGTCCAGAAGAACACAAGCTGGTGGTAAAACAATGAATTCCTAGCGTTTTCCCATCAATTTCTGTGCAATAGTCCTGTTCCCACCCTCATTACTCAAGAGGAAGTGCTAAGAAGCCGAGGGACTCGCCCAAAGCCACTTGGAGAAAGGTGACAGCTTTACTTAGAGTCTGTTTATCTTGGATTCAACCCACGGCAGTGTTTCCTAAGCTGTTGCCCCGTATAAAACCCCCTTTCATGACCAAGCACCGTAAAGGTGGTGCCTGGCTGGGGATCAGCACAGACCAAGCCCAGGGTTCTGTGGTCCCTGGGCAGAGCTGTTTGCTCATGCCAGCTTGGAGCTCTCTCTGCAAGAAGCTGCAGAAGCAAGGGGATGAAAAAGTGCGACAAAAGAAATCTTTGGAGATTCTAATTCATCAAGTTTGCCTGCAGTTGATGCAACATGAATTTTCTTTTCTGGATAGCTATAGATTCTGTGAATTGTGATAGAGTGCCTGGCAAAATTCAGCTGTGCAGTGTGGGTGCTGATAAGGCTGGCAGTCCGTGTGGAATGGGACCCCTCAGTATCTCTGTTTGGATATATTACGTTTTCATTGAGTTCCTTCATGTAAGAACTTGAAAAACTTCATGCAGAAATCCAGAAGTAAACAAAAATCACAGCACAGGAAAGTCTGAACTGCTGGAAATCAGCTTAAATTTGTACAAATGCCTGTATTAACTACCTGATAGGCTGCTGCTTTTTACTCCAGTTTATACCCTGGCATAAAAAATTCAAAGTTTTGTGTTTATTTTTAATATACACTGGCTCTATATTCTCACAGATTAGCTTTAAGGAAAAAGAAACAACTGCATAATACATTTGAGTTCAGAGGGAAAGGAGTTATTTAATAAAAAGTAATCAGTCTGCAATCTGTCTTCCATCAGAGACTTAGTATAGCAGCTCATTCTTCAGCATCAGGCAGGAAGGGTCATACCTCTGCTTTTATATAGATTATTTACTCCCTAAATGTTATATTTAGCTCCTAATTTCCAGTATATTAGCATGTCCCCTTGGCTGCCTCTGTGAGTTACCTATGTCAGAAGGTCAGGGCCAGAGCATGTAAATGTGAATTTAGGAGGTGCAGTAGCTGAGCTTACACCTTGAAAATTTCTACTATAATTTTCAGAGCATGGGAGTGTGTGAAAGATGCAGGAGTTCAGGGGTCAGAGACAGCCCAGGGTAGAAATGGCTGGGGGTAACTGAAGGACACAAAACCTGGTGATGTGGTATGGTTTTGACCTGGTAGGGATGGAAAAAACCCTCCCCACCTTCATTCCCTTATGTCAGCTTACACTAGCAAATGTAAATGATAGCAGAGATGCACACAGGGGAATGGAGTTTGTTCTGTTCTTCATCTCTCACCAAAACCACAGCTCTAAGCACAGGTACTCATAAGAATACCTGCACAGGTGTGCATAAGCAGTGGGAGGTGAAAACCACTGGGGAAGCAATAGTAACATCTCTAATAGGATATGAGAGATGGCGAGTTTATTTCCAGGCAAGCTCCACAATTGTTATCCCTCCATATCACACAGTGGTTTATTGTTCTTTTTCTAATTGATTGCACTTATTGGTGGTGCAGGTTTAAGTGGCCATCAGGACGAGATGCCCTTGTCCCAGCACTGACCACGTTCAGTTCCCTAGAGCCACCTCAGCCCAGTGCAGTTCACCTGCTGCAGCTGCAAAGGGAAGAGTTTTACTGATTTATGCATTAATCCCTTTAATGCTGCCCTAGAGGCAGAGGGGATCTTTGGCCATGAGTACAAGCAGCACTGCACAGCACACCTCACCAACATGCAAACTCTTACCCTTAGAGAAGTGTAGCTTGTGAAGCTTCCAAAGGTTGACATTTTCTACTCCTGGTGGAAGTGAAAGACAATTACAAGAGGTGGCCAAGCTGGCCTCCAAGAGGTTTGTGCAGTTGCAGTGCTGGAATTGTCAGCGGGTTGCCTACCTGTGACTTGTTTTTCTCTGGCCAGACCCGAGGATGTTGCTGTAAACTGGGTGTCCTGCTGATCTCGGAGCTGCCGGCTGCAGAGATGAGAATTGCAGCTCTTCTGAGCAATAAGGAGCTGCACAGAAGCAGGAGTGATAATGACAGCATGAATATGCAAGCAGTGCTCACTGCCAGCATCATCAGCACAGATGTTCTCCTGCATCTGGGGTCCACACATCCATTTTGCACATGTTCCCACTCAACCAGCTACTCCCAATATTTCCACCCAACGGGGGATGGCTGACTGTTCAGCCTTTACCTCATTTCCTCAAGTTTACCCCGGTAACATCTGTGTGCAGCCATTACAGGCCTGCACTTGCTCTGTGTTGGTGCTAATTTCCTCTTCTGGTGACAGCAGCACTCTCATTTTCCACCCCATTGAACACGGAAAATAAAGCAACCGCTGCTGTCCGCCGTCAGGCTGCCCTTGTCCCGCCCAGCTCTGGAAGTGCTGAGTCCTCCTGTCACTTCTGGGAAAAGTGTGGAGCTGATGGAAGCACCTCTTCCACCAGGACACCTGGGCAGTGCTTCTGGGCATCACCCTGCAGCCAGAACCTTCTCTTAGCTCTGAGTGTGTGCCACACTCCACCATCCACCCATCATTTGCACCTTCCCTTCATTTTTGTCATGTTAAAAAACCAAAAGAGTAACCAGTCCATTTATCAAATGGTTACAGAGCCCTTCTGGGCTGTGGGCTCAGTGGAGTCAATCCCATTTTCAGTAAGGAAGGCCTAGAATCCTGTTGCCCTGTTTTGAATGTTGATGAGTGATTTCTCTGTAAGGTACTTGACCAAAAATTATCTGCTGCTTCTTCCACATTCAAGAGAGAGCTGAGTGTAATAACTGTCAGCTCAGCAGGTCCTTATCCTGCCCATATTTGAGTTTTCACCTGCCCATATTTGAGTTTTCAAGCAGCTCCAGTCACGCTACAGAAGTCTGTGAAAGCGTAGAATAGTTTGGGTGGGAAAGGACCTCTCAGATCATCTCATTCCATCCCTCTTGCCATGGACAGGGAGCTTTCTACCAGACCAGGCTGCTCCAAGCCTTGTCCACCCTAGCCTTGAACGTTTCCAGTGCAGTTGATAAGTTGTGCAAGTTCTGAAAATGACCATAAACACAAGATTTGCAGCACTCCCTCAGATGTTCACCGTGGTTCTTCCTCTTGGGAAACACAGAAATTGTTGAAATGAAGGAGCAAACAGCTTTGTGAGTTCCCAGCTCCTAGGAGCAGGATTGGGCTGAGGTTATTAAGAACGTGTTGCAGTTTAGTTATCAAATGTGCTTGCAGGAGTTGGGCTGTTCTTGTTAGCGGTGTGTGCCTTCCGTGAGCAATAATTGAGATTAAACATCCTCTGGGGAAGGAAGTAATTTATTTTGTAGTAAACTGATATCTGTTGATATTTTAACGTTTTCTTACATTATTTATCAGTAGATTTGCATCCATGAACTGGAAAATATAATCTTTTATTGGGTAAGAAAAGTAATTTAATGTTAAAATTAAATAAAATATTAATTACATATGAAAAGGCTTATGTAGCACAGACCACGTACTATATATTATTACAAATTGTTCATGCTGAATAAATTGCTTTGCAGAGGAAATGGGAATACATTAGCAGAAAATAGAAGCACTGGAAGGTGGCTGTTCACTCTCCTAGATTGGCTGGTATGGTTGAGCAGGTTGCACGTGTGGGTTCATCTCCTGAAGACAGGAAAGGAGAGAAACTGGGGGATGGCAGCTGTCTGTCCTTGGGTCTGGAAAGGCTCTGCTGGCTGAAAGGCACTATAATTCTGCAGTGTGTAATTGGTTTATGTCTCCTTTTCCTCTCCTGTTTGAGAACCTGTGGCTGGGAAATTTGGGGCTTCCACACAGCGGTTCTCCGGTTCATCAGAACCCTAATGATTCAAGGAACAGTAATTGGGCAAAGAGCTGGATTAACGCTGTGACAATTAATTTAGGACTTTAATTCATGTCAGGCAGAGGACAAGCTCGGCTGGCACTGGGGAGAATGGTTAAATGGTGGTGGGGAAAGCATTTCATTTCATTTCATCCACAACATCAATATTCTCTATTAACAGCAGAGCCCAGTGCAGGCCTTCAGCACACAATTATCCCTGGATCGTACATTAATGTCTGTGCTGAGTCTTGGCCTCATTTAGTGTTTTATGTGCTGAACCAACTGATATCTGAAGCAGGGAGCTGCTTGCTTAGATGGATCATGTCCTGGCAGTGAATGCAGCACCTCTGAAAGTTGTTGGAACAATGTGCATGGAAACCTTCCTGAATTTCACACGGCCGTGGCTTTGAACTCGGCGCTGCTTTGGGTCAAGATGATTTATTCTGAGGAAACACTCTCACCTGCTGCACTCTGACCTCGGCAGAGCTGGCTCCATTGCACCTGCACAGCCTCTCCTGCAGCAGTGGTGGAAGGTCACCTCTTTGTAGGATTTGTGACAAAGATGAAAGTTTTCTCCGAGCCTTTTTCCTGAGAGCTAAATCCACCACAAAACCAGGGCTTTCAAGACTTTTTCTAAGCACAGAAATGTTGAGCACTCAGATAAAGATCATACTTCATTTTTTTTTTTTTTTGCCTTGCAGCCACCTCAAAAGGCATCTGTGTTTAATTCACAGATACTCTGCACCCATTTGGGAGTATCCTGCAACTCCCATCCCTTTTCTACAACCACTGTAATTCTCAGTTGATTTGAGTAGTTTTGTTCTTAGGTAAGCTATGTGTTTCTGTGGGCTTGTTGTTGAGTGATTAATAATTAATACTTGTGTAATTTCACCTGAATATCTCAAAGCTCACGATTTTTGCAGTATCCTTCAGAGTGCTGGATTTTCAAATGCCAGTAAAACCTTGTGCACGCACATTAATTGCCAAATTTAAGGAATGAGGCCTGAATACTTGGGTTGCAGCTATCTATATTTTAATAATATCCTCCACCAAGTGAAACAATTATCTAAATATTCAGTGTGTGTAGCTGTCAGTGCATGTCCATCCTTCATGTTTTCCTTATCTAAGGGCCTTTACATCAAAGACCCACTTTGGTGCGTGCAGTCATGCATACATTTAAATTCACCACAGTGATATGATTTTCCTGGCATTCCTTTGTACATTTGATGATAAAATTCTAGTTTACTACTTAGTTGTGATGCAGGATGATTCCTGCTCTGTTGTCTCTCAAAGCTATCAGTGTATTTCATCTGTATTTCCACCTTGTCTCTCTCAGCACACGAGAGCAGTGATGAATTCCACCCTTAAAAATGTGCTGTATTCTGGCAACACAGGCACGAAAAGCAGCATCAACTACCCAGAACATCCAGGGTTTGAGGAGAGTGCTCAGGGCAGCTGTGCTGGAAACAGCATTTGCCCTTTTACAGCTGCTGGATGGATCCAGCAACCCTGAGATGGAAACAGGAATCCCTTCACTCTAACATGTGCTCTGATGAACACATCCAATTAATATACACCTCTGAATCAGGGTGTGTGGATGTTTCCTCACAGGAATGCTGTTGGGAGTCTATTGCCTGTCATAACATTGATCCAGGCAGTCAGCTCCAATGGATTTGTTAAACGGGTTTTTACATCAGCACATAAACCCAGGAATTTATGGCTTGCCATAAGGCACACAAAGTGAGATTTCAGCTCCCTGTGGTGCACAGAACATCACGCATCAGGAATGTCACTGTTCCTTTAGCATCTATTACTCCAACCTGCTGCTAAAATGCAATTCTAGGCTGTGCCTCATGTATTTCAGGAGATGGGCTAAGACAGGAAGATGGATAAATTGCTGTGGGGTGGTGGCACAGAGGTGGTAAAAGCTATCCTCTGCAACTTTTTGTGATTTTATTTCTGAACCTGATCCTTTCTAACCCCACTTTTGATAACCCTGACAGTTCAGATGACCACTAACAGGACAGATTAATTGAAAACACAGGAAAATCAAAGTTATGGAATTTGAAAAGTGCCACAGCTAAATGATGGATTGTCAGTCTAAAGTGAACTTTATCATGCCGACAAACTCCTCTGCAAGCTCTATTTGTGTACAGCAGCTGATGCTAATTGCTGCTAGCAGTGCTGCTTGTGTTCCCCTCCAGTGCCTCTCTGCTGAAGGGCCTCTTTCAGTTCTGAAGAGCAATTTTTGTCCCCCGTGCAGCCAGCAGCAGTTACCCAGCAAGTCCTCATAGTGCTTCAAAAGCTGCTGCCAAGACTTTACAGCTTCCTTTCCATCCACCCATGATCTCCAGACTTGGTGTTCTTGGTGACAATAGCAATTATCACCAAAAAGGCACATTATGGGTGAGTTTTGACTGTCTCTAGAAATAGTTCACACCTTTAAAACAGTGGTGTGCTTCACAGCAGCCACAAGCTTCCAACAGCAGCTGCTCCAGGGAGGTTGAGGTCCAAGGGAACCTTTTGAGGTCCAAGGGAACCTTCTGAGGTCGAAGGGAACCTTTTGTTCTCTTCAAAGAGGTGCAGGATCTACTGATGGTGATGCTTGGTCTGACAGACATAAACTCCCTCGTGCAGATTTTAATTACGTGTGATCTGTGCTTTGCTGTGAGTGGAAGCACCAAATGTATCTTCACATGGATGCAGCCAGCCCCTGAGCTGACTCCTGTTTTGCTGGGTGAATTTCAGCCTTGTTTCATTTTCATTTCATGCACCGGTGTACAAATTTCTTATCAGCTTCTTGCCAGAGTAATGCATGTCCCATGCTGGGCAGCTGGATGTCAGGGCAGTGTAAAAATAAAATTGTTTTCCGTTGGCTGGGCTTTGGGAATGGAGAGTGAACTGAAAAGCCAGTTACATCCCAGCCTCCATTTCCCACATTTCTCAGGTAAATAGTGACCACAATCAAACAGTTGCTTGCTGGCTGCTTGATACCTGGTGTGAGGAGGAAGAATAGCACTGGCTGTGCTGACAGCTGCCGAGTGCTGTGCCTTTCACAGGCAGGGCCACCACTGTCCTTGCAGCCACTTGTCCGTGGGAGATGCGGGGTGTCAGTGTACAGCTGATGTGTGAGGCACGTTTGCACAGTCACACTGCTCCAGGAAATTGCCACTCAGTCCCTCTGCCATCACATTGCACCTCAGGTTCCAGGCTGCACTCCTTCCCTGTGCTCTGATGGAGCTCTGGAACGGGGGGTGGTGGATGGCAGGGGGTGGGTGCTGTCAGAGCTGCCTGTGGTCTCTTGCAGTAGAAGAAATCTGCTCTCTCTCTCAGGATGCACAGACCCTCCCCTTACACTGACAATCCAGATTTTAGCTGGACTGGAGTGAGGGCTGGACTTTGTGCCATCTTCTGGAGTGAGTCCCCTCAGGGCTGCTCTCGGTGAAGAGACAGGAAAAGAGAGAAACTCCGTGAAGGGATGTGCTGCCAGAGAGCTGCCAGGTGCTGCTGAGAGCCAGAGCTCCACGTGAGCTCAACCTGCTCTTGGCAGAAGTTTGGCCAAAAACTCTAGCAGGGACCTGCATGGCTAGAGAATACAAGGGAGCCTGATTTCCCATGTGTGTGGGGCTATGGTTTATTGATCCAATTGACTTTCTTTTTTTATTTTAAATGTTTCATTGTGGTGACAGCCCTGATCAGACATCAGAGTCCGCTTGGAGCAAATTCCTGGGGTGCTTTAGATGGTCCATTGGAGGTGAGAGAAGCTTTAAGAGTGGATGACCTGGAGTCCAAGAGAGGTCTGGCTCAGAGTGCAGCCTTTTTCTCAATGGATAACCTGCACAACCTCTCCCTCTTTCTGCTTCTTCTTATAAAGTGTGCAGGTATTCTGTATCTTTTAAACTTTTCCTCCTCAAATTTGACAGCAACCTGATGGACAGGCTGAAAAGCTGATTAGTGAAAGAAAGACAAGCTGTACACTCATTATTCCTCTATCTTACTCCCTGATAAGACACCAGGCTAGTATCTATAAATTATAAAAGAGCCGCCCTAAATTTCACAAGATAGGCTTTATCGCGAGGAGGAAGAAAGGAAAAATAATTATTTGTTTATTCCCTGGATAATGTTTCAGCCATCATCATTCTTGGAACCCTGTTGCTTGCCACATCAAGCGAAGCATCAGTTTCTAGACACCCTGCTGACCACAGGAGGAAGGATGCCAAGTCCTTCCCAAGCCCAGGACAAACAGATGTGCTGCCTGCAGTGCTGAGCCACCGAGTAGAAAGGTTGGATCAGTTTCTAGGAAATTAACATTATTTAGCCTTTAGCAGAGAAATCCCATCCCAGGTACTCTTTTTAATAATTTTTCTCGTAGCCTCTGTTTCACTTGTACAAATTCCCAGGTGTCACTGGTAATTTTTTGTATCTGCACAGAATCCTCTGCAGAGGATCAAACAGCAGAGGCTGAAAAAGCAAACACACGAGCCTGGGAGATATGGCACAGGAGTGCAGGCTCCTCACTCTGCTGGCTGCTGCTCCCAGCACAACAAAGAAAATTGCTTTCCAAATACAATGACTGTCTGAAGCCCATTCAAACCAGAGCAGGACAAACCTCAGAAGGGCCCGAGGTTCTGTTTGGCTCAGATAAGCTTTAGAAAGGATCCAACTGTTTTGATGATTATCGGGAAGTCTTGCATCTGCCACACTTGGCTGCAAAACTTGTCAGAAGCTCCCAGCTTTTTCTCATGAAATTTTTTTGCTGCTACCTGCTTTGAGGCAGATGCACCTCTGGAAGGGCCTCAGTAGTGGAGATGAGTGGCACACTAGAAAGATTCAAATGGACAGAAGTGTTGGCGTTCCAAGGAATGTGGAGCTTTGCTCTCTGATTCCAGCTGGGCAGGGATGATAGAAAAGTGTGTGGAAACGAGGAACAGCCATTGCCTTTTAGATCCCAGCAGCAACAATAAAATTTCCACTCTTCTGGTTGTAAGAATTTTCATTTTTGGGCCAGTTTCCAATTCATTCTTGGAATTTTTCCTTTTTGTACATCTCGTGCAGACCAGGGCAGAGTGGGAGCTCCTCCTGCCATCTCTGTAATTTTAGGTGGAACAAATCACAGATTCTGGCTAACATTCTGACAAATTCAGATTATCAGTATGTGGTGCTCACTGGACTGCTGTCTCTTTCTTCAGAGTCTGGTGATGTTTGTGAGAGCCCTGTTCCCCTGCAGCTGCCTTGGGTTTGTGTTGATCCTGCTTTTTCCTCTTTGCCACCACCCTTTTCCAGGCAAGCATCAAGAGGAACTGACAAGGTAGTAGAAGTCTGAGTGTTAGAAAAGAGCATCCTTTGAAGAAAGTACACCAAAATATCCCTATTGTGGAGATTCTGAGCCTCGTGCAGTATTTGTCTGTGGGAGTTGATCTTATGCCTGTTCTTGTTTCCATTTCTGAAACGTGCACAGGTTCTGAGTTGCAGATCCACAGCTGGTGAGAATGTTCTTTTCAAATAAATGCATGCAAATGGCAATTTTGGGATGCTAACAAACCTTTAGAACAGTTTTCTTAAATGGTTTGAAAAAAAAAAAAAAATTACCAGGATCCATTAAGAGTAAAACCTTGATGTTAAAGCTCAAATTTTGCTTTAAAAAAGGTTAAAAAGGATTAATCAGCAGTTACCAGGCCATATTACATGTGGAGGAACTTCAGATGAGCTGAGGAAGAGGTGAACTGACATGAAAGTATGAGGCTGGAATGGTTCCCTTTCTTGTCAGGGAGCTGATTCTAGAACAATCTTTGCACTGGGGGCTGAAAAATGCACTTTGAGACCCGAATTCCTGAAACATAATGGTTGTCAGACCACAGAACAGTACAGCAGCTGTGTGAGTGAATTGTGAGGGAATCACTCAGTGGATAAACTCCCAGTTTTCACCAGAAGCTGTCTATTAGTGTTACTCTCATGTTTCCATTGGCTCAATCCTTACTCCAGGAGCTGTTTCCACATTTGTGTCCAGGTTTGTCTGCAGCAAAGTCAGGGTTCTTTCTTTGGGCTGAAGAAACTTGTCTCTTGTTCCCTATATCCTATATTTTACTGAACTTCAGCAAGGGGGGGCACTTTGCAAGCTCTGCTTTTTTGCCATCAGTTTAAAATTTTCCATTTCTTTTTGCAAAGAAAAGACTGAGAGTGTCAAGCATCTTAGATTTCCAGATTATAAATTCTGTTCTTTCTCAGCCTGAAGAGCCCTTGACCACAGCTTCATTCTTTGTTTCCCACAAGGCCCACTGATTAAGTCAGAGGGAATAGTCAGGATTCAAAGAAAAAGTGCCATTTCTAAGTAAAAAATAATGACTCAAGTAGACAGATTTCACATGAATGCTTTTCTACTGTGATTTTAATGTATTTTGTGTATATGGGTTAAATGCATTATTCTCTTTGGTGATCTGCAAGAATATCTTGCATCTCTAAGATTTTTTTTTTTTTTTTTAAGTTATATGCTTGCTTCAGAGCCGTGGCTGAATTAATTCTTAATATTATCAGGGTTAAAGCATCATCTTTATTCGAATGGCAAGGGAAAAGCTCGGGGTTATTCTCTTTACAGACAAAAGGTATCTGCAGCACTAGCACTGGTCAGTGCTCCTGTTACCTGTGAGGAGCTCTGAGCACAGGGGTGTGCTGCAGTCTCTACCCTCCTGAGGGAATCACATTCCTGATTATTTCCATCGTCTGCTCCGTGTTGCTGGAAGATGACACAGATCTGGTCTTGTTTTCTGGACAAACACATGAGTGACTTGGAGGCTTTGCAGTGTGGAAGTGATAAGAATTAGATTGATAAAGAGGAAGGCTGAGGTGTAGAATGATAACATGAACAGATGCAAACTCGGCAATTACATTTTTAGCATCGCTAATTCTAAATCTGACTTTTTCCCCCTTCTTATTTTTTTAGCAGTTTCAACAGGGATTTCAGTAGCTTTCAGTAGAAGTTAGAACAAAAAAAATCCAGCTAGGGGTTTTCTGCTGGCTCACTCACAAGGACTGTTTGTTTTTATTTTTACGTTTAACTCTGCAGCACATCCTCCGTCAACTCGGACTGAAATTAACTGCCAGAAATAAAAATTCTAATTCAGATTCTTAATTACCTGCCTTCAGGTATGCTCATGGACCATCATGGGCTAAGGGAACCTGCAATGATTGTGTAACAATTTAGGGCTGGCAGCATATTGAAGAAATTCAGCCACAGAGGTTCATGCTGCCTGGGGGACAGTCCCTGGGTGTGCTGGTAACCCCAGGGCACTGGGGCTGTGGCAAGAACAGGGCTGGGCCTGCTCAAGGGTTCAGTCAGGAGCAGGCTCTGGCCATGTTTGAATGCAGAAAGGTTTGTGGGTTTTGTTCTTGTACCCCCAATCCCATCAGCTGTGCCCATCCCCGCTCTGCCCTCCAGCAGATAAAATCCCTCCCTGCTGTCCCTGCAGGGGAAGCTCTTTAATCAGCCTGTGCCTGGGAGACAAATCCTGCTAATTTTGTCCATGCTGATCGCCTCCTTATCTCTAATGAGACAATTTCAGCTGATAATAATCTGGAAGTTGTTTTGTTTCACCAAGACAAAGATAGCCCCAGTTCTCCAGACCTCACTCCATTTAGTTAAATACAGTACTACAGTACATTGCAGGTTCTCTTTCAATTCGCTGGCAAACTTCTGGTTTGATGTGTTTAATTTCCATAGTAATTCCAGTAATTAATTCCCAGCAATCCAGCAAAGCTGTTGAATCAAGAGGATCTGAAATCTGTTGCTGGGAGCTGGGTGTTGATGCCAGCAGTCACCTGGCAGCACAGAGGGAGAGCAGGCAGTGGGACAGAGAGCTCTGCACCAGTGGCTGTGGCAGCTGAGCAAGGGCCTAGCTGCAGGCTGGTGAATTCTCCCTCTGCTCTCCCTGGGAACCAGGTTTAGTGCATGAGGATACAGATTTACAAATATATAAATATATTTTTATATATTTAATATAAATATATATATAAAATGTCTTCAGGTTTGGCAAAATATTTGAGATGATGATTTTTTTTGTTTGCTTTATCAAACCAGAAAGTTTCTGTTTCTTCCACGTTTCTTCCACGTTTCTTCCACGTTTCTTCCACGTTTCTTCCACGTTTCTTCCACGTTTCTTCCACGTTTCTTCCACGTTTCTTCCACGTTTCTTCCACGTTTCTCTTTCTCCTTTCTCTTTCTCCTTTCTCTTTCTCCTTTCTCTTTCTCCTTTCTCTTTCTCCTTTCTCTTCCTCCTTTCTCTTCCTCCTTTCTCTTCCTCCTTTCTCTTCCTCCTTTCTTCTTCCTTTCTCTTCTCCTTTCTTCCTCCTTTCTCTTCCTCCTTGTTTCCTCTTCTTTTTCCTTTTCTTTCCCTTTTTATTTTAATATTTCCTTATATTTTATTTTAGAGCAGACTCATTTTCAGTACATCAGCCAGGGCTCTGACTAACCTGACCCAGTGGAAGGTGCCCCTGCCCGTGGCAGGGGTTTGGAATTAGGAGCTTTCAGATCCCTTCCAACCCAAACCATTCCAATATTCTGTTTTTCTGCTTCCACACTTTTGAGCTGGATCACATGGAAGCACCTGGAAGGTCAAAGCAGTGCCTTTCACAGCAAGACAGCTGATTAAAGGGTGCAGCTGAAGGGAGGGAGCAGGAGGAGGGCGAGGCTCAGGGTGTGCTCCTGGGTGGTGATTAAACACAGTCCAGTGGTGCAGCCCGTGCAGGAGGGAGGAAACAGCGCTCACCAGGGCAGATTGCCTGCAGCTCTCTGCAGCATCCTCTGTGCTGAGACATCTCCCCACCAGCCCTGGCTGCCTTGGCTCTGACCCAGCTGCCAGACACTTCCCTCAGGTCCACTTGAGCCTGGTTTTGGGGTGGGCTTTGGGATGGGAGGGGGCAGAGCGAGGCTGTGTTCTGTGCTGTGGCTCCACTCACCCCTCTG
The DNA here is from genome assembly GCA_013398275.1 of Promerops cafer. Lineage (NCBI taxonomy): Eukaryota > Metazoa > Chordata > Aves > Passeriformes > Nectariniidae > Promerops > Promerops cafer. The sequence continues at coordinate 2,547,042 of VZSE01010539.1, read as the reverse complement.
CCCCCTGTTCAGCATTTCAGTTTTGAAGAGCTCTCCAGGAGCTGTGTGTGGTGAGGCCTCCTGACCTTGCTGCCACGCTGTATAAAATAATATTTCCCTTGCAAATGCTTCCCCATTGAATCACTTGGCTAAATTCAAATTAAGCCGCTGTTCAGAGTGAGCAAGGATGACAGAATTGAACCATCAGGGAATCACAAAAATCCAGCACAATTTAAATTGTACTACCTACAACTTTCCCACTTTTCTGCAGGAAAATGAGCGTCCCTTGTTACCAAGAGCAGTGTGCTCCGAGATATCCCAGCTGGAGCATGTAATGTGTGAGCCAGCCTGAGTCTGCCTTTGAACCAGAATTTTCATTAAGGTCTACAAAGTGCTGCTGAGTTTCAAACAAAAACCCAAGAAATGAAACAGAGCAAAACTCTTGAGTTTTGATGAGTTCGACTTTGAATTTTGGTTGCATCTATAGAGGTTTGGGTAGAGGAAATCAGGCAAAAAATACCAAATTAATTTGAATCCAGTCTTTAATTAGCCTCCCTCAGATAAGCAATCTTGAAGTGGTGTTAAATTTAAAAGTTTATCCAAAAGTCATTGGAGTTGCTTGGAGTTTTTTCCACTGGCATGTGCAGGCTGAAGTGGAAAAGTGGCACAGTTTAATCTGAAACATGTGATTGTTTTATCTGAGTTTATCATGAGTTTAATCTGACACATGTTTCAGTGAGGCACAAGCCATGTTTACTAATACATGCCAAGGAGCTTTTTACCTTGTTACTCTAATGAAATATTCAATTAGAACAATCGTTTAGTTTAATTGAGCAGTTACCTGATAATCTGCACATGCTTAATGGGGTAAATGTGTGAGGCAGGTGCAAAAAAACCCCAACCCTTCAGTAAATTAAACTAATACAGCGTTCAATGAACTAATGAGGTGTTGTGGGAGTTGCATTGCAATTAAAAATCTATGAGTGTGTAAAGAACTTATGGAAGTTGTTTGTGAGTTTTGTCTGCTTTTCCATGGAAGGCAGAGTTGGTGAGAGGCTCCTTAAACACACGGCTGAGTTGGAAATGAAAGCTGAAAATACGTTTTAACAAAGACATAACAGTCTCTCTTCCAGCTGCATTTGGCAGCCCAAGTTTTTCACAACCTGCCTGGCCTCACCTGTGCTCAACGAGGATTTTCTGGATTTTCTCCTCACCCTTTGTGAAAGGGCCAGCCGTGAGAATGACCAGCAAATGTCCCTGTTCCTGCAGGCACAGCAGAGCCGGGCTGTGTGCCTGAGGAAGACATTAGGTTTATGGACTCTGAGAATGAAAAACCCCTGATATGCCTGCAGTAAGCCGAGGGGATTGATCCCAAATGGTTTTCCAGATATGTTTAGAGTTATTCAGCAATTTGAGACTCCGGAGGCTGCAGCTGAAGTGGCCAGGAGCAGATTTGATTGTCAGCCTTGCAGTGTCCCAGGGAGAACATAGATCTCTTGTGGCAGCAGCATGCTGCAAATGGGTTATTCCAGAGAAGAAAAGCAATTAGGACAAGATGCAGCAAAGGGAGTGTCATTGGCAGGATTTCTGCCAGCCTGAACCCAAGTCTTTTGAAGTTTTTGAGGCTCTTTCCTGTTAATGTGATGGCTGCTAAACCAGACATCCCCTCTCCTCCGTGATGGTCTGACAATGCTTTAATGAGTTATAATTGCACTCCTTGAATTGTGATTACAATTTCCTTATCCACAAAGTCTCTCTTTTTCTGCATTGCTCACAGGAACGTTCAAGGGCAGGCAGAACTTTTCATGGGCTTTCTGTTCTCCTTATTTGAAAACGGGGAAAAATGTGTCTGTTTTGTTAGAATTTGTGACGTGGTGTTATATGTGCTGCAAGAGCACCAGGAGCAAAAGGGCCTCTGATTCAGTCCAGGGGTCTAATCACCAGTAAACACAATTAACAAAATTAGCAACAGAATATGTACCCCTGCACACAGGGGGGTCTTTCTGAGAGAAAGGGGTGGCTGGGTAGCTCAGAACTCAGGATTTTGATTGCTCGGGTGCTCTGCTGGGAGGCAGATCCCCAGATGGCAGTGAGATGCTGCTCCTGTCTGGTCTCATCACCTTGGTGTGCTTCCAGACATCCAACCTGTACGTTTACATTACAGGTTTGTCCCCAAAATAAAGTAAAATTAATATTTTACAGGAATCTAATGAGGAACTTTCCAAAAAAGGCTACAAATAGTCTTCTAAACCCTCAAAAGATAGGGGCATCATTCTTTACTGGAGTAATTACCAGCTACAGGATTAATGAGTTTGAAATTTGCTGCTATTTTCTTAGGATTATTCTTGACAGATGGACCTGTGGTTTAGCATAGCACTTTCTTTTTCTTGCTATAAAAATAATACTTTTTAACACGAGGAAATTATTTGTCATACTCAAAGTGTCAAAATATTCAGAAAGCTGCCCAGAACAGGAGTTAACCAAACACCATCCAACGTGAGTTTTAATGTAAATTGCATTGTGTGCTCCATAAATCACAGAGCAGTATTTCCCATTTCTGCACTGGTTTATCCTGTGGAGCACCTGAGCACCAGGGCTGGGACTGGATGATGCAGCAGATAAGTTACAGGAGAAACTCAGCAGCTGTGCTTTTGGAGAGGATCAGACTTGGGATCCCATCCCATGCTCTGCATGTGCCAACTTCCAAATCTACTGAAACCAAAGGGAAAACTTGTGTTGACTTAGTGGCCCAAGAATCCATAGAACTTTCTGAAAATGGCCCAAACCCCTTCTTCTTCTGAAATCCATGGCAAAAGCCCCAAACCTCCTCATTATGGGTGCTGCTTTGGACTCTGCTTTTGCAGACTTGTTCAGGTTCCATATAGAACAAATCCAGGAATGAGTGAGAAGCTGGTGCAGCCATCAGCATCTCCTGGCCTGTGCTGTTCAGGCACTCAGGGTTGCATCCCCTTGCAGTTTTTTATCAGTTTTACAACTGCAGCTGCTTCTCTCAGCAATTCTTTTAACGTCTGGGGAGCGTTTGCATTGTTAGGCTTAGAACCAACATTTATTCTTAACACAATACAAGCCAAAATAAGAGTTTAAAATATTGATCAGTTTTTGGCACTGTCATTGTGGCAAAGTTAGAGATACCTGCAAGCAGCCTGTGAAATTGGGTGTGCTGGAGGAGGCTTAATTCCCTTTGATGAAGTGCTTATTTTAAAGCACAGACATTATCTGTATTGCAACCCTGTATGCTTTGGAGTTTTGCATAATTTCCAGCAATCTCAGTGCTGGAATTCTCCATTATGTATTCCACTGGTTAATTTATGAAGTGTGAGGAATAAAGCTGGTTAAAAATAAATTTACTTTGGTGATACTTAATCTTTCTCCACAATACGTGCCGTAATTAACATATTAATCTGTAACAAATGCTAAAAGTTTCTTCCTAATCGCTTTGCCATACATTTCATTTGACATTTCAGTTATATTTCACTGCCTTGCCCCGTGAGCAGAAAGCGATAAAAAAATTCAATGAAATTGGGCATATTCGCACTAAGAATCTGATTTTTGTATAAGATTAATTTGATTTTTTGTGAAAAGGCTCCGTGGCTGGGAGGAACGTGACTTACATGAACAAAACCACCACTTGCTAAATGCCAGGGGGAAGGGGAGGGGGGGTTAAATCAGAACTTAGAGATGATTATGTAACATTTTAGATGCACTCTGAGCTGTCTCAGTATAAGTTAAGTGAAAAGGATGGCAGAGGCACATTAAGTTACATCTTTATGGGGAACAAAACGCTTACAAACCACAAAACCTGCAGCACCCTGGAGATGAATGCAGGAATCTGCTGGCATCACAGCCTGCCGTGGGTCAGACTCCTCTCTCAGCACAAGAGCCGTGCTCAGCTTAACTTTGGCAGCAGCTGGAGGAACTTTAACGAGGCTGATGGGGTGATTTGTTTTGTTACAATGGCAGCAATATTTCGGGTTTTCGTTCCTCCTTCAGCGCTGGGAGTTAAATACGGCAGTGCTGAGCTTAATCTGGAAGAGTTATGGAAGCAAGGTGATTACAGAAGTGCCTCGTTTGGTTCCATCAGGGCTCTGTTGGATCAGCTCTTCTCCTTAATGGCTGAGAGCTTTTTGGTAGACAAATTGTTATTGTTTGTATTGGAGTAGCAGCTTAACGTGCTGGTGGACAGGGATTGACAGAGTGACAAAGGATCATGAGCTGGGTCCTGCCTCAAGTGATTTATAATCTAATAAAAGAGCTCTAGAGACCTTTTGATAGAGTCCTGAAATGGTATTATGGCATAATATTCGATGTGGTACACCTAACTAAGCAAACTCATTAATCTATTTGTTAATTTTGAATCTATTTCCCCAAAGCCTCTCTCACAGACTTTTCAATTATTGCAAAGGAGAAAACCCTTTTTCCTGAGATTACAGGAGAATGTTCCATTAAATAGGAGCAACTGAGGGATAAAGTGGCAAATTCCCAGCCTTGCTCCTGCAGAAAAGGAAGTCTAAAACTCCAGATTCTCAGAATTGCTGTTCGTCTTTGATTGCATACTGAGAGCCATCCATTACTTTTTCATCAGTAAATTATCCATAATTATAAGTTGTGATCCTGTCAGAGCTTTGACCTGAGGACTGTAAATTACACCACAATATGAATTTGGTTTTTGTGGCCCCTTCTCTTTCTATTTCTAGAATTTCTCCTTTCCTACTCAACTTCTACTCCTGCTATATTTGCCTGTTTGAATTTTCCTTCCAAAATGAAGCTATTGCTGTTTTTATTCTTAACAAATTTGACAAACTTTGGAGTATTTCTCTATTTTATTAGTTCAATGGATAAACCTTTTTTGTTTTTTTGTTTTTTTTTTTTTTTCCAGAAGCATTTATTTACCTGCTGATTTTGCATCATTTTTACAGTTTATGCCCAAGGCCAGGTTGGACAGGGCTTGGGGCACCCTGGGACAGTGGGAGGTGTCCCTGCCCATGGCAGGGCTGGCACTGGATGGGCTGTAAGGTCCCTTCACCCAAACCTTTCTGGGATTCCCTGAGCAGCTCTGTTTGTGGCCACCTGGGGAAGGTGGCACCTGGGGAAGGTGGCACCTGGGGAAGGTGGCACCTGGCTGTCACAGGGTCCTGGTGCACATCAAGCAGCCTCTGCAGCATAAATCCTTCAGCAACAGCTTCAAGAACTTGCTGCTGAACAGGAATTATTAATCTCACTTAGTCCTGCTGAATTTAAAATTTATGGCATCTCCTGCTCAGGGTACCTTGCCAGAGATGGAAACCAGACAATTTTGACATGATGGATTCCTGAAAAATATCACCATTTCTTGTCAGTTATTTATTCCCCTGACGCATTCATTCTCTAATATTTTGTTCCAGAATTTTTCTGGGCACTGCAGATAAATTAGCTCATCTCCAGCTGTCTGGGTCTTCCTTTTCACCTCTCTGTGGTGTGAAATTTGCCCTTCTCATTCTTCTGGGGCCTCCCCTCTGCTTTGAAAGCAAGGCTGCTTACAGAGCAGAGCCAATCAGCCCCTCCTGGCTCAGGGCTCTGCTGAGGCACGGCTGTGTTTGAATCAGCACTTCTCTGATATCAGCATTGGACAGCAGCAGGAGAAACTCCTCGCTCTCTTGTCCTAGTTAGCATTCAAGGATTGACTGGAGCAGGAGAGAGGTGTCCAGGCTTAGCAGGATTGTAATTAAAGAGGACAAAGAAATTGAGAACAAAGGTGAAAAATAAAAGGGAGGGGTGAGAAAGAAAAGAAAAACAAAAGACCTAAAGTGTCACAGAGCAGCAGGAAGTGGATCTCTTTATTTAAATCACTGATATGCTTTTAGTTAATTTTTAGCTTAAGGTCTTGCTGTTTCTCCCTTTTTTTTTTTTTTTTTTTTTTTGTCTTGAACAGAAAAGGAAGTTTTACAGCCTTAGGTTGCTAAAAAATACTGCCATTGGGATTTCCCTCTGCCAGACCATCAACACATCGGGCATATCCCATTATATATGTGTATTTTATAAACAAATAAATATGTATATATACATTCTCACCCAGCAGAATTGATGGTTGTCAGTGATAGTTCTGAGCCTCCAATCGAGGTAGAAATAGATTTTTCTTGAAATCCTGGCTGTAGCTCATGGCACATGAGATCCCAGAGGTCCTGAATTGTCATTTGGTCCCTGAAAGAAAAATTCATGTGAGCTCAGCCCTGGACAGCTGGTCCAACCCTTCCCTGGCAGGATGTTATTACAAATCTCCTCTAATATTCTGGTTGGAAGATTTCTGCCAACACACTCAGCATCAGCCCAGAGACCAAAACCAGGGGTTGAAGTCCTCACCTCTGATGTGATATTTCTGTCTGTGATAACTCACTTGGCTCTCTGTGCTTCAAAGGAAAATTGTTCTGTAACTGCTGTGTTTGTAATCCAAACAGTTCTGGTGAATTCACCACTGAAATTCTGCTTTGTTCTTACACTAAGAGCACCAAACTGCTCATTTGGATGGATTTTGGTTTGGTTTTTATTTTTCAGTTTGGTGACTCATTTTCTAGATAAGGTGAAGTAAATAGTTGATGTTTCATGGATGTGCAGTAGGTGGGTTCATTCTTCTAAAACATAACAGCTTTTTTTGTTGTTCTTCAATAGTTGTTAAGAATTCTAAGTCCTTTTCCTCACTCCTTTTTTTTTTTTTTTTACTTACAGTACACTGCATTTAGCAGTTGAAGGGCACTTTTTCACCATGGTTTACAGGGAATGTGCTGTACACCTTCAAAAATCCCCACTAAAACAAAAAATCCATTTTTCAGATGGATTTTGAAAGACGAGAGTAATGTTAAAAAATCACCAACCCATTCCCTCATCCGTGGACTCCTACCGATTTTTATTTGAATGGGGTTAATTTAATTATGCCAGGTGTTTCTGTTTTTCTCCTTCATGACATCACACATGACTTTACTGGAAGCAGTACAAAGGAACATCTGAGGGCATCCTCACAGGTTTCCTTTTGAAACACGCCTCCCGCATCTTCTGACAAGAGGTACTCAGCTCTGGAGGCCCGGGCTGGCGGCTCCGCTCTGGCGTTGGCAGGATGCTCCTGCCTCATCCGCTGGGGCGTTTTGATCGTGCCCGGGACGTGCCCCTTTGTGGCCGGCAGGGCTGAGCCCCACCCGGCGATCCGGAGCGGTTGGGAGTGGGTTTTTGGGAAAGGTGGCTGAGCTGCGGCGGGCACGGCGAGCAGAGGTGTCGTGCCAGGAGTGCCCGTGTGTTTGGAAAGGAGTTTCCTGGGGGAAGGCGCCGGGCGGGGCTGGGCGCAGCCTGGGACAGCAGCATCCCGCGGGGGACAGCAGCATCCCGCGGGGGACAGCAGCATCCCGCGGGGGACAGCGCGGAGTCTGTGACAAGCGCTGCTCCTCTCCAGGCAGAGCAGGGCTGTGAAGCAGCAAATGCAGAGCTGGGAAGGCCAGACAAAGCGCTGGGGAGCTGGATCGGAGGATGTCTCACCCATCCTGCTCAGCCACGCACCGTGTCCCTTCCCCAGCGGTGGGAGCTCTGCCAAGGTTCGCTTTGGGTTCCTTCTCCTTCCTGGCTCCCGGGAAGAGCTGTCCAGTCAAATTTCCTGAGCCAGCTCCACCTCTGTGTGCTTCTGTCGCCTGTCCTGGATTGCTGCCTCTGCCCTTCCTTGCTGAGCTCTTCATCCATGCTGCTGTCCTGGGTGCCCTGCTTTGGACACTCTGCCAAATCCCTCTGGCCAAAAACGAGGCAGGGAACCATCCTGAGAATCAGAAAGGGGAAGGTAAAGCGTTAATGACAGAATCTCACACCGTAGGCACAGATATGGATGAAAAGTTTATGCTCATAAAGACAAAAATACCTGCAGGAACGAGGTCTGGCATTGAATAATGGGGTAGTGCCAAAGATTTTCATGTAGCTGGAGGAACTCTTCCCTTTGGGAGAAGTGCTCTAGTGTCTCCAGGGTGGAGACAGAAAATGGATAAAAATTGTAATGTGGTTTGGATCAAAAAAAGAAAAAAGCTGAAACTTTGCCCTTACACAGAAATGCAGGGAGAACAGGGTATCACTGAAGGTGCTGAGAGCAGGAATATTGCTATGCAACTCCTGGGAGGGAAGAAACAAAACTCCATTATCCTATTGGATGTGTTTAGCAGCTGCTAAAATATCTACCAGCTGATCAGAGATGGGTTTAGCAAAGAACTGCATGTGCTTTCAGGTGCTGGCCATCGATTAGGGAGTTTATGGAAAAGCTGCTCTACTATCAACAGGGAGGAATCCAGAACATAAAAAGCCAGAGAAGTGAGTGGGCAAGCTTTTAAGGAAATGAGGTGCAAAGGAAATGAGGTGCAAATTTATTGCCCTATCTGGGCAGAGAGGTTGAAATGAGGGGGGAATAAAGCAACCAAAATTTGGAGCAGGGGGAGGACTAACAAGAGATGGGGTGTCCTGTTCCGGGGCTGCCTCTGAGCAGCTCCTGTGTCACTCAGCAATGTTATCGTGGGGTTTGGGAGAGTGAATTCCCATCACTGCCCGAATTCTCATCTCAAAGACGTTGCCAAAAGCCCTCAGGCTGTTTTTGAGAACACTTTTACTTTGTTAGGGCTTGAGCCAGGGGTGGCAGGACTCTCTGAGGTTGTGAATCTCAGCAGGAGGAACGAGGATGCTCCACGGGGATTGCTACAAGGCAACCCTGAAGGGGAATGAGCAGTTTTAAACCAGCACAGCCCTGCCTAACCACACCAAACCGAAGGATGCTGGACACGTGAGAAGCCAACAGTCACTGGGAAAAGCAGAGGAGAATGAAACAAGAAAAGTAATTTTTCAGGTGATGAAGGGTTCACGTGTGGTCCTTGATGGATATTTTTAACAGTGGGTATTTTAAGCACAGTTCTATTTCTTTATTTCTTTGCTGTTCCTGGACAGCAAAGGCCCCTGGAATTCAGCAATTTGTCACGTGTGTGTTTGTAGTGAAGCGGGCCACAGATTTGCAGATTACTTAATGTAGAAGAGAGTGAAAATGGAGCAAGGGCAGAATTTCCTAAGGGGGAATTCCATCAGCAGTGGAAAATACTTCCCAGTGGGAAATCCTTCCCAGTGGGAAATAGGGGCTGTGTGGCATTCAGAGGCGAAGGCAGGTGAGCATCCAGAGTAATTTGAAAAAATCCTGATGTGGTGATTGCAGTGTCTGATCTGTTTGGTCTTAGAGAAAACTCTTAAATGTGAAAAACTGATGTCTTTGGGGTAAATTCATACCTAACACAGATTGCTGTACCTCCAGTGTTTCAGAGAAATGATGACATCCTCTATCAGCTGGGGAATCTGTCTGAAATTGTACTGGAAGCAGCACCTGAAAAGAAAAATAAGACATCCTGGTGCACAAGCACACCCAAAGCAAAGAGCTGTTACGATCAAATATTTAGAAATTTGTTGCCAAAGTGTAACTCATTAAAACAGTGATTAAAACCTTGTTTCATAGGTGATGTTGTAAGACCAAAAATTGATCTGATTTCCTAGTTTTGTGCAAATTTTTGTTATCTTTTATCACTTTAAAGGAACACTTTTGTTAAATTGCATTAAAAAATTAAAAAGCCCACATTAATTACCCTTTTTTTTTTTTCCAGAACAATGAAATTATAGTCAATGTTATGAGTGACTGAAAAAATATATTTACTCTCATGCATAAGCCCCAGCATCCCTGCTGTACTATGTTCTGCAATGTGAAAATTCCGGAAAAAACTTTCTGATAGCATTGCAAAACTTTTAAAGTTGCTGCCTTTTCCACAAAATATCCAGTGTTCAAGGAAAAGCCGTTTATCATAGAAAACACATTGTATAAAAAAGTTACAATCTCTAATTAATACAGGAGATTTTCACTGTGCGTTGAATCCCAAATTTGGAATTATCAGCGAGCAAGGTAATTAGGGATAAAGCTGCTGGAGATAAGTAACTCTTCAGCCATCTTCTGGGTGACATCTGAAAGCATCCAAACACTCCTGTGAGCAATTAATCTTCTACAACTCACCCCACGTGCAGAGCAAGAGCAGATCTAGTCCTGAGCTACACAGCACACGCTAAAATTTCATTTTTGAGATGTGATGGAGCTGGCATCACATCTCAGGTTTTGCCTCAGTGGGTCCTCCATGAAAGGTTGATTCTTGAGATAAGGGAAATAATATGTGCTGTTTAATTGTTTATTAGCACGAGGACTTCACAGGGTGGGAGGAATGATTGTTTATTGAAACAAGACCTTCAAGGGACTCTTTAATTATAAAACAGCTTGATATTTTAAAGGAAATGACAGCAGCAACAGAAAGAACAATTTACTGTGGGTAGCAGGTTGAGTATAGCTTGGGGCCTATTAATCAGTCATGCATAACAACTATCCCATAAAGAAACTGGAATTAACATGCAGAAAATACTGCTTCTGCAGGAGGATTCAAAGAAACATGGCTGGGGTTTAAAATGTAATTAACATTGCATCATTCTACACGGAGAGGAGCAAAAGCAGTGTCTGCCTCACTACTGGAGATGGATAAAATTAAGACAGCAGTTCCCAGGTTTGGAGCCCTCCAAGAACAAAGCAGTGGCAAGTTCTGAGGACATGGGGACACCTTTGCTGCTGATGTTGGTGCTGGGACACAAACCAAGGCTTTGAGGCAGGTGAGGTTTCTCTGCTGGGCATCTCCAGTTTCAAAGGCAGAGAGATGGAATGGGGGAATTTTGTCTTGAACTTTTCAAGAAAGCAAACACAGACCAAAGCTGTTACCTTTTGAAAAATATGCATTTATAAACATGCACAAATGCTTAACAACAGAAAGAGGACGTTTTCCCATCAGATCTGTGCAGAGAGGTCCCCAAAAGGAACACAGAGTTTTCCTGGAGTGAGCCACCAGTGAGGCTTGTCCCGAGTGCTGCCAGTGCAGTGCCCAGCAGGGTTATTCTGTGACCTCTGATGAATTTTGGGGCCAGCCTGGCACAGGAATGAGGGAACCCTTTGGGAGACACCTGAGCAGCTTTTGTTTACTCCAGAGCCTTGTTCTGCAAAGTCCAAGGCTGGCAAACCCAGTGAAAGGGCTCCACGTGCCTAAACCCTGCAGCTTTAAAAGCAGGTTACACTTTGGTTTTCAGAAAGAAATTCCTTGTAGAGACGTTTCCTTCCCTGGCAGGTGTCAGGGAAAGGGCTGAGGGATTCCATTCCTGCTGCCCCACAGTTCAGTTTGCTCCTCCAGTAAAAACAGACTTTGGGGATTTCATCTGGTGGCTTTTTCCCAGGAGAACTGAGATTTCTTGTGTGTAGACTCGGAGATGGAAAATTCTGGTTAAGCTCTGAGGTTTCTTTTCCCTTTTTTTTTTTTTCCTTCATTTCACTGGGGGTTCTGTGCTTGTGGTATGTCAGGTAATTAGTTTTTAGGTAAATTAATCTTCAAGTGACACTAGGAGGTGGGCAGTTAATTCTCACACATTCCTGGTTCCTTTCTGACTATCTAATTATTCCTGAGAGTTGTAGGGGCTGTGTTCTAGAAAGGCAGCTCAGCATGGGGTTAAGCAGTGCCCAAGCACAGGAAAAAGGGTAAAAAATTACCATTTTTGACAGGCCCACAGCTGCTTGGAGATTGTCATCCCCCAATTTTCAATTTCTGTCCTGTTGGTGTTGTAAATTATTAATCAAACTGTGATTACCTGTACAATCCTCTGGATTTCCAGAGAGCTTTCTTAATGTGAGCTAACACACCTGTCATGTGCTCGAGAGAAGTTGTGAACTCTGAGCCAAATTTTCCCTTTTATCCTGCTGCTGCATCTTGTTTATGAGTCAAGGAGTTTGGCATTCAGGAGGGACCATGATTTTGCTGTGGATTAAATAGGAAAAGGAAAAACTTGTGATACAGGTTGAAGAACAGAGGAAAATTCTGGCTTGGGTGCCCATAAAAGATCTGTACAATGCAAAAATAAAGTGAAAATTTTACCAGGTACCACGGTTTAGAGGACAAAGTTGAAAGTGTGTAAAAATAATAAGGAAAGAATTTAGATAAAAGAGTTGGGGAAAACAAGGAGATATCAAGATAGTTGTGGAAAAAACTATACAGGCTGCAAGAATTTTGTAAAATCTTATGAGAGTATAATTGAATTTTTGGGATGTTTAAGACAAATAAACATAAATTATGTCATCAGATCTTGAAATAAAAGAAGATAGGCTCAGCTGCAAGGTCTGAAGTCTCTCTGGAAAGATGCAAGATGAGGTCAGACAGGTAGGATTGGGAAAGGTTTGCATTATTTCATCTTCTTCATGTGCAACTGCTGGAGTTGTGTTTGATTTGCCAGGAGGAGAGGTGATAAAATAGGTCAGTGATCAGGAGAAATAAGGCCCCAACAGCACAGGTTCAGTACTTACACTCAGAGTGGGGAGGGCATAAATGCCTCAGTACAAAAGAACCTTACTAATTTGGGAAAAAAACATGGGATGTATTTTTTTTCTTTGAGTTTTTACAGAGGAATTGTTACTTTTTTAAACCCAGAAGGTCTTGTTTTAATTTTGTTCCCCATCAGCCTTGGAGGAGTTCAAGACTGAAAGACTAAAAGAGCAAACATAAAAAATATTTTCCCACCTCCTTCTTTCCTTTTGACCTTCCCAGAGAAGAAAAGCAAAGTCTCCTGTGGAGACACCAAAGAGAGGAGCTGTGGAAGGAAGAGGCACCAAGGTGAACAAAAGGGAGATAAACCTCAAAAGCCAGCTTTTATCTGAAGGCAAACTGGAACGTTTGAGACACAGGAAGCTCAGCAAGCTGGATTGAAATGACAGCTCTCTCACCATGGCCGTGCAGGATCCTTGGGCTTTTCTCAGCCCCTCAAATTTCAGTGCATTCCTCGTCTGCAGCCAGTTCCAGTTTCCAGTCCTGCTGGAGCACGGGGCTGTTTTCTTTCCTCAAGCTCAGCTGCATCTGCTCCCTCCCACATCCTCCAGGCTCTGGCTGCACACTCCGTGTTTCCTGCCTGCTTTTCCTCATTGTTTTCTGCACTTTCAGGTGCTTTACAAGATGTAACAGCTCCTGCTCAGGCCAGAGGCTCTCACCTTGCTCTGGGCCACAGGGATTAAGTCCAAATTTTTCTCTGCCTCCTCCACTGCAGGTTTTGAGCAGAGCAGAGCACACAAAACAAACAGATGCCATCCACCTTGGAGCATTTCCCTGTCACTCTCATTTCACCCTGCTATGAAACAAACACTTGGAATATTTTGTTAGAAGAAAAGAGAATAAATTAATAAATTGATAAGCCTTTCTATTACTGCTGTGTCAGAAAGATGTAGAAATTATTTATTCTGGGGTGGTTTTGGAGCTGTGAGGGTGCTGATCACTGTGAAGCAGCAGAGGATTTTGGCCATCTCGGTTTCAGGTGCACAGGTGATGCTGGCACTGATGACACCTTTGTGGCACTGATGACACCTTCGTGGCACTGATGACACCTTTGTCTGTTGGTTCAGAGCAGAGAGAAGGTCACTGGATTTCCTCAGTGATGACAGAAGAAGAGCTGAGGATCCAAATATAAGAAGGCAGCATTAACTAAAATAGATGAAAAGGTAATTAACCTTCAGACTTGTCAGTATTTCCAAGAACTGTAGGCAACCCAAACAGAACCAGGTTTCTCTGTGTCATTGTATTGTGAATCAGCCCAGGAAATTTTATTTTTCACATGGCAAATTTTGCTGCATCCTCCTCTTGTAAAAATCAAAGCAGTATAGCTTGCTTAGGAAAAAAAAAAAGAAAAAAGGCAGCATAATATCTTGATGATTTCTTAAGAGATCTCACAGTTATAGGTATCTTAGAAAGGAAATTGATGCATCTTGCTTTCTTCTTTGCGTGTTCTTGGTGCCACAAGCTGTGCACAGCATGCTTTCAATTAATTTAAACAAACTTTCCATCTGCTCCAACAAATGTAGGATTTGAGTGAAAGACAGTATGATGGAGTGGCACGGAATCTGCTGATGGCCACTAATGTGGGAGCCAGTCTGCTGTGGAAAATGGAATATCCAGAGTGTTCCCTTCCTACTCCATGTTAAAGGCTCGCTTCAGTGAAAAATGATTATTGTTTTCAATATTTGCCTAATCAGGATGGGAAAGGAAAGCTTTAGTGCTGGAGATGCTGATTTACATTTTACAGAGCGTGGTAATGTGGAGAGCAGGATGTATCAGATCTATTCCTTTTTAATTGCCACTTCCATCGAGCTTTATGGTATGGAATTATTTCATTATGTTTCTACACTTAAAACAAAACCACAGAAATGCCGAATATGATTGGAACTTGGAAAGCTTTGGCTTTGCTCTCAGTTTGATCAGAATACTGTGTATGTTGCAAATATTCTGCTTTTCCCCAACGAATTAAATTCCAACAAAGGTATTTAAATTAGAAAAGCCAAGGCCACAGTAAAACAGCAACAATGGCAACATTCAAGTAATGACACGGACTAAATTATAGTAAATGTGTACAATAAAAGCCTTTTGCCATTAAATTCATGCACTTTACAGACATTAACTAGTCCTTTGTGTGTGGGGTTTAGTGGGGGGGTTGTGCTATTGGCTTTTTTTTGGGAGCTGATGGTGTTTTTCCTTTTTTTTTTTTTTTTAATGTTATAAAATAGGAACTGTGATTCTGGCACCAGCCCTTCAGGCAATAACTGTTTAAAGCCACGTGGAAATTTCATTTTACCTGCAGCCCAACCTTGTTCCCAATTGAACTCAGAAGAATAAGTTTATGGCTTTCTTTTCCCTCAATTTCAGTTAGCAGGTGAATTTGCAAAGTGGAATTAATTTGGGGCCCTGCTTCCTCCTCCATGTATTTCTTACTTTATGTACTGTGCTTTCAGCTCTGGTTGGACTCTTCAACTGGTCAAACACACAGAAATCAAAATTCTAGGGCTTGGTGAGACGTGCAGGGAGCTGTGTGGCAGCATTTCTGTGAGCAGCAGCAGGGAAAAGATAAGAAACTGCTTCTTGTGATTCACACCTCAAACTCAACACCACTTGCAGTTAAGAGTGGATTTCATGGAGAATAATTCTGTATAATCCTGTGTAGGTTCATGGAAATTGATGCCATGTTTTCATGGCAATTATGTACCTGCAGTCAGGGCAGATTCTTCCCTACTGCTGCCACCTCTGTCACCTCAAGCACTCAGTTCTCGGTTTGGGGGTGTTTTTCTGTTTGTTTAGTCTGGTTTTTGTTTTGTTCTTTTTTTTAAGACCTCATTCTTGGCAAGGCTGAGCAAGAGCTGAATTTCAGGTGGCCTCATAGCCTACCTGTAGATCGAAGAGTGTAAGATACCCAGTGGCTGTGGGAGAGAGTTCGTGCAAGGGAAGAAATCCATCCATCCTTCCTTCCTTCCTTCCTTCCTTCCTTCCTTCCTTCCTTCCTCCCTCTCTTTATCAATTCATGGCAATTTTGGGGGTTTCTCTTCAAGGACATTTCTTGCTGGAGCTGTTCCATTCTGCAGACAGGAATTACAGATTTTCCATGGCAAGATGATGTGTGAGTAGCAGCTCTTTAATTTCCTTTAGTTCCTTTCTCGTTTGCTGCAAACAGACCCCAACCAACGAGAAGTCTGTTCATCTAAAAGCTGCTTTTCCTCTACTGGATATGTTTTACATGTAGCAGTGGTTTCAAACCTAGAGAAATATAAGGCAGAAAAGTTTTCTACTAATTTTATCTGACCAGCTGAGAGAGTTAAGAAAAAAAATAAAAGACACTTTTTTTTGACAAGTGGTGAAATCATTCCTCACTGATATTTAGCAGAGATCCTGTGTGTCCAAAGCCTTGTCTGCTCCCCCAGTTATGTCATATTGCCTGATGAAAAGTGTTCACTTTCCCTCCAGACCTCTCCTCCCTGCTATTCTGCAGGACATTTATACACCTACAGCAGATAATGGCCTCAGGAATTTATATGCTTAACCTGAAACCCTTGTAAGAGAAGTAATTAGACAGGCTTAATTAGAGCTGGCATGACAAAATTTATGTCAGTAAACGTGCCCAATTCTGCCCAGAAAGGCATTTTCAAAGGGCTCTGACTGCTGTGTTAGTCATGCTCATTTTTCAGGCAGTGTGTACAAGTGTATAATATTTAACCACCATTAAATGTTTTTCCAGTTGGAACGGTTTCATGCAGAACTCATCCATTTAATCAATCCATCTCGTTCATTGTTAGGCTGCAACTGGTGTGGCTGCAAAGGAGGGAGAGAAAAGGAGCAAATGAGATGCTCCATTAGAAAACACCATTTGGAAGTGACAGATTAAGCTATTTGAAGTGAAGGAAAACGTGAGTCATTTTGGGGACACTTTATTTTATGCCTAAATTGGATCATTGGCTGAAAAATAATCACTTGGTCCATCAAAGACATAACCCAGAAATGAGGTGGAGAGAGAAGTTAACAGAGGATGAGTAATAGAGGTAAGAGAACAAGCGTGTAGCAAGGCAGGGAAGATAATACAAGTTATTTAACATGGCAAACAATGGCAGCTAATGGTAATTAACAGTTAAGTGAACACATTGTTCCCCTTAAAAACCTGGTGTTGGTGTCAGTGGGACTTGCCTGACTGCAGATGTGAGGGGGAGCATGGAGCTGAAGTGCTAACAAGAAAGCAGGAAAGGATTATCAGAGCATCACTTATGGGGGGAGAGGGGAAGTCCAAGAAGAGGAATAAAAACTAAAAAGAATGATATCAGGGAAAATGTGCAGTCTCCTGGTATTTCTAGATCTTTCCTATCAGTAAAATTCCTTTATGACTATAACTACATGTATGTTTAACCTGTAGGTTCCAAGTGACACGTTGCTGTCAGACTAATTGCACTCCAAAACACAGCCCCTTACAGCTCTTCCAAGGTGAAAATTGTGTCCTTAAACCATTCCTGGGTCTCTGTACACAGCCAAGGCCACAGCAGCAGAGCTGCTTCCAGGTTATCCTAATGCTACCCACAACAGCTCCCTGCTAAAATCTGTTCCCAGCTATGATGGCATAAAAATTTTATTTAATGCAGCTCCAGCATTTTTTTGCATTGTTAATACAAAAGTATATTTTCCTGCTGGAATAGGAGAAAACATTCTGAGTAATAGCACAGGTATTATTTTCAATAATATTTTGGGACAGGACAAAGAATAATATATATTTGTGGTTTGACCTGCTTGCTTGAGGCAAATTACCTGGCTCCATTATCTGGCTTTTCTGCTTGCTTCTGAGCAGCTTCATTTGAAACCAGCCATATATGAAGTATATACATTTATAAAATGTGTGTGGGTGCTCAGTTCTGCAGTCCCTGCAAGTGGAAGGTGCTCTCAGACACAGATTTTCCTGTGTGGCATACAGGAGACAATAATTCAGCTATCAATTCAATATTCCTCACTCAGCCATGGCGAATTTTCTCTGTCGCCTCCCAGGAACACTCATTCCTTGGAATAATTCTTCATCCCAGTCATGAAGGATGTGAAGAATAGGATTTAAGGTTAAGTTCAGCAGTTTGTGACTAGAAAGAGTCACTCTGAGGTTTCTGGGTTCACCTGGGAAGTTAAATTTGTCTGGCATTAACGTAAAATCCAAACACCCCATCCTGTCCAAGGAGTTCAATATTCAGGGAGAAGACCATGGTTAAAGGACATTAATCATTGACCATTATTCAGAGACAGTTTGCATCAGGCTGCAGGAATTATAAAAAGTATCAATTTCTAAGTATATGTAAACTTAAGTATATTTTAAATACATATAAATTTTAAGTATAAAAAAGGATAAATTAACACTGGGGAAGTCAGCTGAGTTTGAAATCTCCTCCCTTCACAGCCCCTCTATGGTATGTATGATTAAGAGTTGGGTTATTTTGGTTTTTAGGGCTGCACTCATTCCTGGACCACTGGATGAATAGAGATGTCTTATTTTTATAGCAGGCTGTTGAAAATACAAATTTATTTATAATCCAAGTAATGGTTGAAAGCATGTAATACTTTTAAAATTATTTTAGACATTAAGTTTTAGCTTCCCAGTCTAAAAATGTTGACTATAATTTTTAAATGTTTAGGGTATTCCATGGTTACAAGGAATATTTCTGAAGCACTATTTACTACTTTCTTTTTTCAACTTAATTTCTTTTTTTTTGGGGGGGGAGGCTGGGAGTCTTTATTCATATTTTGTTGTTGTTGTTTTTTTGTGGGGTTTTTTGTTTGTTTGTTTTTGGTTTTTGGGTTTTTTTTTTGTTTTGTTTTGTTTTGTTTTGGGTTTTTTTAAGAAATCTTTCTTAGATGCTTATGCTACCTTAGAGGTAATTATTAAGATTAAGCACCTGGTTTCTACAAATTGCTATCTCAATGCACATCCAACTAAATCAGAACTGCAACATCTAAGAGAAGTCTTTCTAGAATTCTCTTAAAATGCGAGCATATTTGTGTACACCAGCCCTTCATATTCTCATTTTTGCCTTGCTTTCTGTGGCCTGTTTTTGAATTAATAAACAGGCTTTCAAGGCTCATGGTAGGTCCTAGATAAGGTGCAAAAATTATGCTAAAATATGCGGCGATAATTGGGTGTCAATTTAAGAGCATGTTTCCCATTGAACAGGTGCCTGTTGTTTGCTGCGAACCCGAGGTTATTGGTAATTCGCTGCTAACAGGTTCCCAGGGGGCGCCGTGCAGTTCATTTCACACTTGGAAGTTGCAATATTTGCAACAATTCTCAGAGTTCAGAGACGTCCAGGGGACTTTGGCAGGGACAGCCCAGCAAAATGTTAATAAGGAAAACAGAGCAGGAGCCTGAGCCAGGATTCAGCTGCTGCCAGGCTCCATCAGCCCTGCGCAGTGTTGACATGGATAAAAGGAATTCTTTCATCTCTCACAGCCCCAAACCAACGGGGATTTTATTTATTTATTAACAGAGAAATAACAGAAGGAAATACAAGGGAGGGATTGGAAGAAGCCACCGTGTTAGGCCGGTGACATCTCTCTTGAACGAGTGCCTGTGAATGGGTTTTGCTCCTCACCACAGCTAAAAACCACAGTGTTCCCACATCAGAACAGAGTGTGCCATCCTGCAGAGTAATTTACAGCTCTGCAGACTGGGAGAAAAATTCTAGCATCAAAGCTGAGCTGATTTGGCAGTCTCGTGCTTCGGTGTAAATGCTCCAGCTGTATAAATGTGCTCAGGTGTCAAGTAAGGCTCAAATGGATTCCCAAAACCCCAGGCCAGTCAAGCTTCAGGTGCTGAGAACATCTTTACTTCTGGTGGGAGCAGCAAATATTAAAGTTGTGTTATGTAATGAAAGACTGACCTCCACAGGGCAGAAATCAGAGCTGGCTGCTTTGTGGAGTTCCCACCAAACTGCACAACAAGACTCAGACTTCCAGGGGGGAGCACCAGCACCAAACTTTGGCTTTTAGTCTGAAACCCATCCCGGGTTTGGGTGTAAACAACTGCTCTTACTAAATCTCTGCTATTTACCTCTCTGTGTGATGCTCATGCTATCAAAAATGAGGAGCAAATTTTCACTGTCTTGACTCTTGTGACGTCCTGATTCTCAACAGGAAAACGTGTTGGATTGAGGACTTAAAAATAAAAATAAATAAATAAATAAAGGCTAGCAGGCTCCTTCATTGGTATTTCCTGACAAATATTGCATTCTTCTTTCATTTCAGTTATGAGAAGTGCAGCAAAATCTTTCCCCTGAAAGTCTGGTTTGTACCTGGTGAATGTCCTCTGGCTCCCAGGAAGCTGGGCAGCTTTTAACAATGGTTCATGGCACAGCAGCCTTTGGGAAGAGCAAACATACAGGGGTCTTCTAAAGGGAAAAATGCTGCATGGCTGAGGAGCTGAGCAGGCTGAGAAACGTGTTGTCAAATCTTAGGTCATTTCAAGTTTATTTGTTTACAGGAAAGATGCAGAGTGCCAAGGGAAGGTCTGTTCAGAAGCAAAGGGAGAGGTGTTTCATGGGGTAAGTAGATGGATCTATTATCTTTTATCTTCTATGCAGACTGTGTGAAGACCCACAGAAAAAAATTCCCATTTCACTCCCCCCTATTTCCTTTGCGAATGGAACCAAAAAATGGAACCTTCTCAAAACCCTAAGGTAGAAGGCAATCCATCTGCCAGGCCAGCCAAGATGACTGGTACAAACCCATGGTGCCAACTGCCCCCACTTCCACCTCTTTAAAGGTGTTAGAATTGCCCCAATTCCCATATTAATTAGTCTGTACTATAGTTTAATTGCAAGTTATTTTTTTTCCCAATGAACCGAGGTTTTAATGAGCATTCACCGTTTAATAAGCAATTAAAAATAGCCTGTTATTTTGTGTGTGTGTGTGTAATAATGAAGCTCATCACCTTAACTGCTTATATTTATATGTATACAAATTTCATTACTTTGATTTGAACAATAAATCTTGTGCAGCTAATTATTTAGCTCTGTTTTAAATGAGCTATACCTTCACTAAATGATGGTGCTTAACTGCTCATAATGCCTCCCTCACTTGTTCAGCTTAAGCAGGAAGAAGAGCTGCAGTGGCAAGAGGACTTTGCCCAAAATTGAAGAAAGAGCTGAAGAAAACAAAGCTTGGACTGCATCCACTCAAGCCCAGAAGAGATGAGAGTACAGCACTCATCTACTTTTGCTTCAGGTACTGGGAGCTCTTTGTTTGCTAAAGAACAAAGAACCTGGTGCCAGAAAAAGGGAATTAGGAGTGTGAGGAAAGGCTGAGCTCCCCAGGTGTGAGTGAAGACAGACATCTGATACTAAAAGTAGATTTATTACAGAACTGATGAAAGAGAGAGCCCTGATGGGTCTTCCACAAGGTGCCAAGCCAGAGCTTGTGCAGGAGTGAAGGCAGGACGTCAGTGGTGAGAAACCAGAGGGTGAGAAAGAGGGGAAAAGTCCAGCCAAAGGGGAAAAACCTCCCACTAGCAGCTGTTTCATTTCCTGGGTGTCTAATCCCCCTGCCCCAACGCTGACTGGCAGCCCAGCACAATGTGGGTCTCTGGGAGGGCTCCAGCTCTCTGCCCAGTGCCTGGCAGAGGTTTTGGTGTGCTCAGCACAAAGGATTCCTCTCTAGAGCCATTTCTGCTTTGACTTCTGTATGCAGGATCCAGGAGCAAGCCATTTTCACATGGATTAATGCAGTTTATGGCATTAGTAACAATGGCAGAACTTGCCAGGCACTGTGACTGGGGTCTCCAGCTCTGGGGTGGATCTGACATGATGCAGTTGATGGTCACAGCTTGCATACATGAGTTTAATGGCACAAAAAGTCTAAATCTTTCCTTTAGACACTGTCTTGTAACAACAGTTTTTCTAATTACTGCAATATATGGTTTCTACTGTGCTTTATCTATGGACCCTGTCACATTCTCTGTGATCCACACACGAATTACACATCCCCCATGTTCTTTTTCTTTTCAGCAATCAAGGACATGAAAGGCTGGGAATCTGTTAATTGGGGCCCCTGTTCTCTGGAGGTTTTGCTGGTTTTGCTCAGTATGAAACATGATGCCAATTAAGTTACCTTGGAGATGTAGGAAAAAAAAATAGTGCCTGTATTATCTCATAATGACTTAAAACCAAAGGAAATACTTTACAGTTATATAATTATTTTATCAGTTGGGGGAGGGGTCATTCAGCTCTTAGGCTTTTAGGGTTTTAATGATTCCAGTGGGAGCCAGGTGCATAAATCCCACCAAAGGCTATTTCCCTTGGTGCCAGCTGAGCCAATACTGCACACTGCAACCCCAAGGCAGGTTATAATCACTGGTTTTAATTATATGACACACTTAATTACAACTGTCCAGCTAGGCTCTGCTTCCTGAGTTTTCAGCATACCTGGCAGTAACCAAGGGGTCTGAACACTTTTTCTTGTTTTGGACAGCCTGTTTTGGAAAGTGCATCCAGCCCCAGAGCTGGGGGCGATATCCCACAGCTGGATATGGAGCAGTAAGCTGGGAAAGGAGGCAGAGGAGTGAGCTGTGCTGCCACACACAGCTGGGTTGTGCTGGGCTGGAGTCACTCACTGCAGCAACTGCAGGAGCAGCAAAAGGTCAGCAGGCACTGGCAGGAGCATGAGCGGAGTCCGGCCAGAGGCGGGGAGGTTGAGCCTCCCCAAAGCTTTGCAGCAGGAGCAGTGACCCTTGCTTTGTTTCTGCAGGTGAGGAGGTTGTACTGAAGGCAGAGGGATTGTTCTGATTTACTGTTGCTGGAGAAAGACCATAGCTGGGCTGACCCGTGCAGAGTTACCAACCAACAGCAGCGCGCAGTCCAGAGCGGGAGGTGTGAGATGAGACACGGGAAGGTTGAAAGGGCAGCTCAAAACTTCCCCCAGCTAAAAACCATTCAGCATTTTCTCTCTCTGTTAATGCTTCATTGCTTATGATTTAACTTTGTGCTGTTTCAAACCTTCTCTCAAGGCACAGCATTAGCTTAGGACGATCTCAGCTGAGACCAAAGGAGGTGACACGTGTTTGCTGTGGCTTTCAGGTAATGAATGACCTTTTGCTCAATTACACCACAAGCTTCATGTAGGCTCTTTCATCCTCTACTTATTATGGACCACATGAAAAAACCCCTTTAGATTCAAAGCCTGAAAAAGCATCAGCAATGGGCAGGAGCTGGAGGTGGGTCTCAGTGACAGAAAGCTGCTGGGGCTTGTACTCAAATGTTTCCTTCAAGTGCTGCCCTCCCTCCCCAGCTTCCTCTATTCTCACAGGTATTAAAAGGCTATTTTCAGAGATATTCTACCTTTATGTGGCTCTGTCACTTTAGATAACTTCCTAGAAGGTCTAAAATACAACGTGCAGGAATTTCAGAAAGCCAGCAGGCTTCAGCTTTGTGCTGGAACAAGAATTCCCTGGTAAGGAGGGAATTGTTCAGCCATTTTCTGCATTGTTTGTGCAGCTCTTGTGTCTGGCTGCTCTCTCCAAGCTGTCCTGATGGTGGTGGGGGACCAGGTGAGGCAGAAAGGAAATGCACAAAAATCCATGAGAGCTCCTGGCTGCAGTCCAGCCTGGGGACATCTGGTTTGGGATCGGGTCAAGGCAACCTCTTTAATGGAAATGGGGCTTTAGACAGCAAATTAGTGTTGTTACCTGGATATTCAGCTGCTGCTTTCTTGTGTGAGCAAACCTTTTTCTTCTGTGGTCAAACCATCCCTGGAGTGTCCAAGGCCGGGCTGGATGGGGCCCTGAGCAACCTGCTCTGGTGGAAGGTGTCCCTGATGTTTGGATCATTCAAAAGGTGATTTTTAAGGTCCCTCCCACCCCAGCCTGTTCTCTGTGATTCTATTTACCTGTCTAAGCTCCCGATTCTCATTCTCAAACCAGATCATGGAGAGGTGAAGGCTGCAGTTTATCTCCTTCACTGAGAACATCCTGGGGTTTCTGATGTTTAACACAGGTTGTTCCATTCCTTTCCCAGTCTGGAGGTCATTTTGTGGCCCTCCATTCCTGCGGCGAGGTCTACGCCCAGACAGAAGGTAAAAGCCCATACATCCTTTATTTGAGCATTTCACAAATAAATTACAAGTTTCTTTGCAACCACGTCATAAATCAAAACGTTTATTTACACCTCAGAAACAGCAAGCGATTCAGCAACTAGGGCCCAAAGGAATGGTTAACTGGAAAAGTAGCTGAATTAAACGTCTTGAAAATCAAGCAAAATATTTCCTCCTTGCTTGGACTATTAAAAAAGAAAAAAAAGAATCATAAAAAGAAAAATAATCTTGATGGGAACGTAAAGGGACAGAGGCTGTTACGGGGTAGATGTGGTTTTGCAGGAGGGCTCTGGCTGAAATGGCAGTAACAACCCAACTCCTTTTTGCTGAGTTCCCCAGCACAGTCCCCCAGACACGGATTTACTCCTCAGCCCCAGTCCCAGGCAGGGGTGTGTGCACATCCCAACACCCAGCCTGGCTCCAGACTACATTCGTGTCACCCCAAACCTCAGAGTGCAGTCACTTGCTGATGCAGAGGAGGAGTGTAATGTTCAAGGCTGGATGGAACTTTCCCAAACAGCTGTCCCACTGAAAGCTCAGCAATGAGGAATTCTGCTCCAAACCCTTCCCTTCCCACTAGTGGTGACCTGCTGATCCACAGACAACTGAAAATGAGTCAGTAAACAATGATGCATATCTTCAAATGGTATAATTGTGGTACGAGGGGACAGCTCAAGGTGGCAGAAATACAACAGGAGAGTTGAGATAAGCCTGGGGTTTAGTGTGTGGGCTTTTTGCCTTTTTTACTGGCTTTAAATCACACTGGTTCAGTACATGTAGCCCATGCTGTCCCTTATCTCACAAATTCATCCCTAATTGAGGGAATTAAACTGCTTATTCCAAGTCCCCGTGTTGTGTCAATCTCCTTCCACCGGCATATATATTATATATATATTTATATGTGTATATCTCTATATATCTACATATATACACACATAGCAGTTGTGCAACTAGAAACTTGCCACTGAGAGTGGGGGAGTGCATCCATCCCACTGGGACAAACCCAAACCAGCTCGTGTGTCCTGGTGTGAGGCAGGAGGACAGGGCAGTCACTGGGTTCTGTGCTTTGTGTAGGAAAGACTCAGCTCTATCTGCTTTGAAGAGAATTGCTGTAATGATAATTACTAATGTGCACTGCATGTTACTGCTAAAGATTATAGAGCACAGAGTTAACCCAAAGAATATAATTGCTGTTTTGTTTTATTTTTCTTTGTGTTAGCATTGGACTGGATCTCTCAGACAACTGAGTTTCTAGAGATGTAATAAAGGCAAGACAGGAGCAGAGTTTTGCTTTAGACTTGGTGTTCTCAAGCCAATGTGACTTTAATATATATATATTTTTTTAATCAAATAAGACATTTTTAAACCTATTGCAAAAGCAACTTAGCCTTTAGACCAAGTGATGTAAAATTATTTGTGTAGAGAATTCTGCTCCGAGTGAATAAATAACATTTGAGAAGAAAATTGGCAGCTTTCTCAATATTTCAGACAAGAGGCCTTTGCAAAGGAAAGACAAAAGTGGTCAGTATAATAGATGTCTTTTTGTAGTGATAAGGCATTTAAGATAGGGCCCTACAAACTGCTTGTAAGTCCATAATTTAATAAATGAGGTTTGTATTATAGTGATCCAAAAAACAACTATGTAAGAGGGCAGGACGAATAATTTGACCCCATCCATTTCAAATAAAGGTTAAACCAAATTATTCTGGGAGCCTTAGAGACACCTTCAGATGGTCAGTGAAGGGCACGAGTCACCTGGGGTGGCTGGGTGTGACAAACTCCAGAGGTCTGGTAATGTGTAAGCACTCAGCAATCCTGTGACAAACATTGCAGCTTTACTGTTCACAGCCAACCACCAAACAGCAATGTGTGGGGAGGTAAAATTGCACCTAAATTTCACCTACAATTTCACCTAAATGTGATTAACTGAATGTCAGATCTGGTGATGGAGCTGCTGTTTGACTTCCAGCAGTGTAAGCACGACCAGAACGGGGCTCAGGGAGTGTTACCAGTGTTCCACTCTCACCTAATATTCCTCCACACCCAGCAGGAAATTCAGCTAATTTCCCTTTTTTTTGCTCTTCAGACCTACAGCTACTGAACAAAATGGACATTAATAAATGCACACAGGCATATTGGAAAAGCACACATAAGGAGCACAGACCAGGGTTCAATTAGCAAGCACACCAAACACGAGACCTTTCTCTTGCTAATAAACCCCTCTCACTGATTGTTATTCCCAATTTTTGTTTCAACAGCACGTAGCCTTTTCAAGGGAAATGACTTTTACAAATAAAAAGTTTTGTGCACGTTACAAAATGATAATCAACGAGTTCACTGCCTTTCTAACTCTAGACAGCATTTCTATATCTACAAACACAGACTGTAATAACTGTTGGTGGGACTAAAATAGCTGGGCTATGTTAGGGATATAAGGGATATGTTATAAAAAAAGCAAAATTGGCTGAACGAATGTTAAACGTAATCAACTATTAGAAAATAATACAACCAATTTTTAAAATTTTCTGCTTTTTCATTATATTGTAGAAAAATGGACAAATCACTGTTTCTCCTTTGTTTCAGGAAATGGACATTGTTTTTCTGAGCCAGATGTGACACCCTTTCTGAGCCAGATGTGACAGGTAGGAAAACTCAGATTCTGCTGTGGCTCCTCGCTCATGTCACCCTGTGAACGTGCCACAGCCTGTGTTAAATGGGGAGAAACATTAACATGGCAGCTTCATCTTCTCCTGGCATGCCTGGGTAGGCCAGGGATGGGCTCCCTGTGGAGCCTGGGGCACTTGGGAAAGGCTGGGAGGCTTTAATGTGGGGGCAGAAATAAGGGGAAAATGGGAATGGAGGCTTGGATGCACCTCGGGTCAGAGCTTCAGCCAGACTCTGACCTCTCTGCACATCAAAATTTTGCAGTGGATCCAAGAACAAAGATCTTATCCTTGGGCACAGGGGTGTAGGAAGAGTCCTCCCCTTGGTCGTGTAGCTCCAGGCAGAGGAGTTTTCTCTTTGCTCCTCGTTTTGGCTGCACTTGGAATGAGTCACCAAATGCTCTGTGAGCCTTGGTTTAAAGCAGGGAAGGGCAGATTTTTCTGGCATTTGACAGAAATGACACCAAGGTCAAGGGGGGTCTTCCCAGAGGTGGGTTTGGCTGGGTGGAGAGAGGAAAAAAAGCAAGTAGAAAAGAGTATTTGTGGGGGAGGGTAATATAATTTCTTTTATTCAAGATAGAGGTTTTGTAGCTCAAAGCACAGGGTGCAGAATATCTTTGGGTGCATTCATTGAACATACACGTCGGAATTCCAGAGGTGCCATACACGAGTTAAATCGTTCCTTTTGGGAAAAAAATTGCTTGAAAATAATAGATCTTTTTTTAAAATAAAAAAGGCGTGATTGTTGATGGCAAAGCAGCAGCGTGGGGTCAACACAAGGCATGGGCAGGGAGAGGGGACGAGAAGCGTGCCCGTGGTGAGGGCTGGGATCAGGCACGTCCCTGCTGGCGTGCCTGGGGCTGCCAAAGCCACTCCTGGTGTCCTTGGCCAGCTCCCACCCACCCTGAAGTGCCACCTGGGTGACACAGAGGCTGCTGCAGGGACCAGGGGGAGATTTCACTTGCTCAGGAGTTAAGCTGGAAGAGAAAAACTGGTCTGAAGGCAGCTCGTATCTTATCAAGAAATCCACAGCGTTAGGAAAACTCACAACACGCTCATTTTTCCTCTGTTGCTGTTGTTATTATTCCCTTTGATTTAAAAAAAATAAAAAAGGATGAAAGAAAAAAAAAAAACCTGTTTCATATTTGGTACAATACAGGAAGTCGGAGAAAAGCTATTGTACAGCAAATTTTAACCACCAACACACATTTAATATCTAGTGTAGCATTATGGGAAACTAAATGTATGTCTGGACTTATTTTTAATGTTTCCAAAAATCTTTACTATTGAAACCTATACGTGGTGTGGAAGATATGCTCATAATCTCACTGTAGTAAGGATGCCATCGAGTATGACCCATAAGTACTGTAAAAATGCTAACTAAAGAATGCAGCTGCAAAGTTCTATTGCATAAGGAAGCTTTCTTGTTTAAACTTTAAATAAGCAAGTTTATTAAAATAGTCTAAGACACTTACCTTACCCTAGTTACTGGCAAGCTCTAATAAAAGCCACAGTCTGTCACTAGTATACTTCTTGTGTTAATTTTATAAAAATTTGGTGTGAGCTTTGATGGATCATTTACAGTTTATTAACAAGATGATCATCTTCATACAGTTAGAAGGATTTTTCTTTTTTGACCTTACATGCTCACAGAATAAAAAAGGATCCATATTCATAGAGAACAAACACCTTTTTTTCCCATGTCTGCAAACAGGTGTGGTAAGTTTACACACACAAAGAAATGCTCTTGTTACTCTTAACTGGAAACTGTGTGTACGTGTGTATGTATGTATATATATATCCAAAACTATGGATTTGTGTGTTTGTGAGGGCATTTATAGAGCAGGGCACCTGTGCTGCTGCTGGCACAGAGGCTGAGAGAGAGATCAGTGCTCTGGCAAGCACTGAGCTTTGCTGTTGGACTCAGCTTCTCACCTGCAGAGCTGATAAAAACATTTTGTCACCTGCCCCAGCGAATGTTTCAGCCCTTTAGCCCCTCAAATCAGGCTGAGCTGCACACGGGTCACACTTGGCTGCTCCTCCTGCATCCTCAACCCCCTCTGGGGCCCAGGGAGGGCAGTTCAGACCAGGAACAAGCCCCGGGGACTTGCATTTCTTGTTTGCTGAACCTGAGGTACGAGAAGGGCCATGTCAGAGCCCGGGGTGGGTGGGGTGGCCACGGGCTCGCTCCTCCTGGCCACGCTCTAACAGCAAGCACAGCAGGTTTAGCCATGGTGGGACAGCTACAATTCATCTGTGGCTGTGTTATTCTGCTCCCTCCCTCCTCACGCTCCAGATGAACATTTTATAAAAGCTAAACCTGTGGTATAACTCTTCTCTCTATATAAATATATATATATACATACACTCATACATATACAAATACTAACCCACAGACAAAATATTTTCTGAACAGTTGAATAGCAACAAGTCAACAGATAGAAAAAAATGGAGTCAATCTGGTTTTGTTGTTTTGTTGGTTGTTTTGTTTTTTTTTTTTTTTCCTTGCTCCCCCAAGGTCGGGTTTGGATGTCACGGTCTTTTAACATTCAGAGAAAATTTTGAGTAAACCTTGTGTCCTGCAGGAGGAATCCAGGGCCAAAGGGCAGAGGGGTGGAGGCTGTCGAACACCAAGGTGCAGTCGGACAGATTGAGTGAGATTGCAAACTAAACTGGAGCAACTGAGGCCGAGGAGTGAAGAACAGTAATTGTAAACTGCAGTCTTCACATCGGACGGTTTTTTCCTTCTTCTCGTTGCCGTGGCAACTCGGTAGGACAGCTTCAAATGGCAGGAATTCTTACAGACCTAAAGGAGGAGATGGGGGTGAGTATTGCTATGCAAATCACAGGATCTTTAACTGTTTGGGGTTAATTTTCCCCCTAGTCAAATCGCTGGTTGAGTGCATGAACAGTGCCAGCAGTTAAATATCAATTATCTGGGTCCAGAAACAATTATTTGTGAATGCAGAAATCTCCAAAATGTCGTGTGGGGCAGTCAGAGGCCTTTGTGGTGCAATTCTGGAAGATGTGGTGAGAGGATAAATCCTGAGCCAGGACCTGATTCCCCCCTTGGACACCTCCATCAGTTCCATTTGTGCAGGAGCACAGGGAAATGCCAGCCCCTCCCTCCCTGCACACCCTGGCAAGCAAAGAGCAAACAAACAATATCTTTTGAAAAATAACACTCTAATAGAGCCTTATAGTTTGTGAATATACCAGGGAATAAAAGGCCTGGTGTATCATGGTAATATTGCTACAGAAATATAAGAGTTTTATGTGGGTTTTCTATTAAATAAAGTGAATGTGGCACTTGAATTCTGTTTTAGATGGACACTCTGATAATACCAAGGCAGTAAAGAAATTCAGAAAGGAGAGTCCAGGAGCAAATCTAACATCAGCTGTAGCTCACGCTCAGCCTATAAAACCAGGGGAAAGGCACTTCAAAACTCACTCAGAAAATGTTTGTCTACTATTTATTGCATCTGTACACTTAAAAGGTTGTAATATTGCAGTATTGATAGTTTTGTCACCACCACAGAAATCTAATGGTCAATGTTAGATGCTGGTTTCTGCCCTTTAAAATTTTTCTGTTTGCCTTTTAGGGCAAATCAAATTTAATATAATTATTGATAAGGCTGTTTTGTTTTATCTGTTTCATTCTTGTTATCATTTGAATTGATGTCAATATTGAATTCTGCAGTAAAGCAGGCACCTGGATGCCAACATCTACCTGGCCCCTTCCCTGCAGTGCCTCAGTTCTAGTAAACAAAGGTAAATAAAGCAAATTAAGTGTAAGAAATCCATAGAGGTGCTGATGGATGGGGCTCACTGAAGTGAGAAGTTTAACTGAGATTTCCAAATAGGACAAAATCTGGAATTGCTTGGTGTATGGATTTTTTGCCTGCTGCTTAAAGAAAAGGTCTGGCCACAAAATCAGGATCCAGACTCACATATAGGAGATTTATGGTCAAGACTGCCAAAGTCTGGATATATTTGGATTAGGGATTCCTGCTAGATCTAAATTCTTGTAAACAACCTGATCTCCTGGGCAGTGAAAAGAAAGAATTTGAGACTCTGATCTCACAGACATCCTGAAAAATAGCATTTCCAGATCCCAATGAAGCTTAGTGTCATTAAAGGGCATTTGTTTAATCCTGGCTCAAAGGAGCTGCCACTGGCTCTGGGATTGATGAAGCTGCTCTGAATCCTGAGGAGATCCTTGGAGGTCTTCCTGCTCAGGACAGGCACTTGTACATGATGGATGAACAGCAGCTGAGGCGCTGAGTTTCTGTGCAACCCACAGGCTGAAACGTCACCAGAGAAATCTGTCAGCACAAAATTTATAAATATCCCACCAGTTTGAGCAGCCACTGAGCTGCTTCACCAACAGCCTGTAAATAAGGGCAGGGTTTGGTGATTTATGTGCACACCCGAAGAAAAGCTTGTATATTTTACATTATATTGACAGACATAATGAATGTTACTACCTTCCATACACATTGTCTGTCCTGAGTAAATGAGGTACAAAAACTAGTTAGTTCAGCTTTAATTATGAATCTTTTTCCTTTGCTGTTTTTGAATCTATTGAAGGCCAGTTTGTCTCTCTCAGTGAATTCTTGATGCTCCCTGTTACCCCACCTGCCTCTGCAAGCACCACCCCATTCCTTACTCCTTTCACCTCCAAGCTCTACAATCCCTGCCTCACTTTTCTTTCACTGAAATTGCTTCTCAGCTTCACCCTTTCTTGCCTTTGATCCATTAAATCACATGTCTGAAAATCTGATGTTCCCTTGGCTCCTGGCACTATCTCCTCCTATAATTTTACTATGATTTCTCTAATCACTTTTCCAGCCTGTCCTTTGGTCTTGTTCCTCCTGTTCATTTTTTTTTAGGAAACCTTTTATCCCCCCACTTTGGTTTTCTTCCCCTTCTCAGTGGCACCATCCTTTCCTGCTCAGCAATCACACTGGTGCTGACAGTTCAGAGCTCTTACTCTCTTTTCCCACTTTTCCATTTAGTCTAAAATGTCAGCCTCTAGCTCTGATAACTTCTGGATGTTTTCCTGACAGCTCTGCACAGCTACAACTCAGCTCTTAAATCTTCCCCCTAAAGCACTCCCTTCTTTGATTGCTCAGGACAACACCATCATCCTGCCTCTCTTGTTCAAGCCTGAAAGCACAAACAAACCAGAGGAGGTTTTTGTCATGGAATCTCCTTTCTAGGTCTGTATATTTAGGTTGTGTCAGTCTTGAGGATTCTCTCTCACAGGTTGTCCCAAAGGGCTTTTTGTAGCCATTCAAACAGCTAAATCCCCTACCCAGGCTCTCACTTAGCACGTTTGCAGCATCTTTTCTGAGCCCTTGACAAACTGAGCTGCTGTGTGCTCACCTCCTGCCAGCCTTGTGCTGTACAGAGCATTTTCCTGCTCTGCCACTTTGATAAAACCTCTGTAGCTGTGGCTCCTTCACTGCCTCTGTCCCCCTGCACACTCCTGGATTTTCCCTGCAGGACCTGTTTTTCCTCTCATTCACAGCCCGTGGTGACAACTTCCCCTGAGGTGTTTTCAAAGAAACCTGGACACCTTCCATGGAAAGCCGTGTCCCAACATCTGCTGACACTTCCACGAAGCTCTTGGCACTGGCAGAGGGTGCCAAGGCTACTCTGAGTTCAGCTGAGCCTTGCCCGAGGCTGTGTTAAAAGAATAATTTCAGACTCTGCCTGGAAGCCATTAATGGTGACTGA
Organism: Promerops cafer; assembly: GCA_013398275.1. Lineage (NCBI taxonomy): Eukaryota > Metazoa > Chordata > Aves > Passeriformes > Nectariniidae > Promerops > Promerops cafer. The sequence continues at coordinate 2,515,139 of VZSE01010539.1, read as the reverse complement.
CCCTTTTGCCCAGGTGGATTATTAAAGGAGCAGTTTGTGCCTCTGGAAATCAGATTCAACACTCAAAATTATGGTCTGCAAAGTTTCAGTAGGCAGCCACCTTTGGTGAGTAAGAATATGTAAGATCAAATCTGTCTTGGTTCTTTCTTTCTGCACAAAATTGATTGGAAATTGCTTCTGTCCTAGAGAGCATCAGTCTTTGAGTTTCTGTGGTTAGTAAGAGTGTCAGTTACAAATTTACCTTCTACAAAGAGTCTGGTAAAGTCATATAAGGTGTTGCTTGGCCAAACATTCTGGTCAGTAACTCCCTTAACACAAAATCTACAGGAATCAAGGATGACCAAAGTGTTGCCCAGAAAACTCAACCCTGAATGGGAGGAAATCCACTGAAACCAGCACAACTGCTCTGGTGTAAACTCACTGGGGAGCTCTGAGCCTCTGGTCCGTATTTAAAATCTCTCTGTGCTCCCAGCTGGATTTCCAGTGTTCATTATTGTCTCCTGTATAGGAATTGTAGTTTTCCTGTTGGCTTTTCTTTTTATTTATTGTCCCCATAAAGAAGGAACAAATGAAAGTTCCAGAAATGCTCACACAGAGCCAAATTTTTAGTCTACTTCTTATTTGAGCTCCAGCTCTAACCAGCTCACCTGGTGACTTCCACTCATTTTGATGGGGTTGCATTGTTTTTTTGTTTTTGTTTTTGTGGTTTTTTACCCATTCTTATGTATTTTATAGCACAGAGGATTTAAAGTTTGTAGCTGGCAATAGCTCATAAAATATATTAGTATTTAAGCAATACTGTGAGCATAAAACATGCAAATAATGCATGCAGGGAGCACATTTGCTGATCAATGAGAACTATTTCTTTTAAGAACTTAATTCCCTGGTAAGCCTGTGCCTGGCAGGTTCAGATCTGCACACCAGTGATAATTAGGCCTAGTAATTATTTTATTTTCTTTTTATCAGCTCTGTCTCCATATCTGGCCTCAGCACTCCAGAATTATTACACACCATGTGCTGTTTTAGATGTGATTTGACAGAAATTACCTACAGCGAGTGATTCGCTGCCCAAGGCACTCAAGCCACGAAGGTGGGGTGGGAATTTTTGTTCTTATTTTGTCCCTTCCACCTTTCCCTTTGGGTACCCAGGGATGCACAGCAGCACTAAGTGAGCACAGCTACAGGGAACTCATTTCTCCAGAAATCTCTCTCATTTCAGTCTCCAACGTGATCTTCACCAATTTTATCTCACAGCTCTCTGCTCTTCTACCTCTCTGATACTTGAGAGACACACTCAGCTCGTTCCTTGTAAGATAGCAGTGAGCTAGCAGTGAAAAAGGCAGGGTTTCTGCCACGTGTTTCTGAATTATTACGTTTCTGGTCAGTGGGCTCAGATAAGACAGCACAGCACATTCCCACAACAGCTGGTGGCTCTTGGCCGGGGAAGAGGAGGTTTGCTTCTGCTGCTCAAGGAAAGTGACAAACACCATGAGAGCTTGTCTGGATCTAATGTACTAATAATGTTTTTAATTACTATTGTGCTATGGGGAGACAGGTCTAAGTGCCCAGTTCAGGGCAGGGAGACTCATGGCGTAGAAAATTAAATGGAATAAACCCCTCTTTCTGCTCAGCCAAGGTCTGCTGACTGCATTTGGAGTTGATGATGGCAGCCAACTCCACAGCAAAGCCCTGAATTAGAGTTTCAAAAGCTGATTTGGTTTGAAAAGGTGCAATCCACCTAATTCAGCCCTAATTCCTAATGTTGGCTTCTTCAATGACTGCAGAGACAGCTCCCTGCCTCTGTCACACTGGGCTAACTCAAGGTTTACTCTTCATGTTCATCCACACAACAGAAGAAAATGGAGGAAAAAAAATGCACATAGTTTAATACAAAGGTATCATAATCTTCATTCCAGGGAAAAATCAACTGGTAGGATGTAAATTCATTCCCTGTGGTTCAGGCTGCCAAGAGCTCATATTCCAGCAGAACCCTTCCCTCCAGCCAGCTAGCAGTGGTGTTTGCAGAGCTTCTGATCTCAGAAAATGCTTTGGTACTTCCCAGCTTTCTCTGAACATATTTACATATTAGTGACTCAATTCCCTGCTTATTTTAAAGAAACAGGTCTAAACTGAGTAATTAAAAGCTGTTGAAATATATGCTCTTTATGAGACCAAGCTCACCCTCTGTTTCACAGACTCTACTTCTATACTGCAGTTAAAACCTCAGAAAAATTAAAGGCATTTAAGTTTCTTGCTGACCCTCTGTACAGGAATGAGCTTAACCCAAAATGCATTCATCCTTTAATTCCCATTAAAGTAAGAGAGTTAACACAGCTGAGTTTGGAGTTCAGCTCATGCATGCTCCATTTCTTTCAATTACCCTTTCATTAGAAATATTACAGTAATCTGGCATAATTAAAAGTCTACATTACATCATGGACTTCACTGAAACCCCAGTAACTCTAAAGAGGTAAAAAAATGATAGAAAAGATCAGCACCATGTGTCTGATTAGGCAGCTAATCAAAATCCAGGTACTTCTTTCCTAGATTTACCATCTAGGAAAGGTCATTAATTAGAGGCATAGTTATTAGTTTAGCCTCAGTGTAGAACTTTGAAAAATATAAATCATTTCCATGTGCATCACTGGTTGATTTGTCACGGGTAGCTTGCAACTGCAGAAGTTTCAGAGTGCTTGCACCATGTGCCTATAAATTATTATAAATTTCCCTCAAATCTCTCTGAATTTGAAGGACTATTCCCAGACAAATACCCTGTTTTATTCCTGCAATTAAGGAATTTGGGGTTAATATCAGCCAGAGCAAACTGGTGATCTCACTGGACACAACACCCTGGGGAAAAGTTTACAAAGACTCCAAAAGTAAATTAGTTTATCCTGAAAATTTGCTGCTTATAACCTCACACACCATTTGTTTCTCATTTATGTGAGAAATTATTTGAAAGCTGTTAATGATGGAAAAAGCCCTGCGTGCATTAGGGCTGTGTGTGAAAGGAGAGTCTCATAATTGCACTCAGAGCTTCGGTGGTGTAAAATAAATAAAAATCAGTGTTTAACTGCAGGAGCTGAAATGCTGCCACGTGCTCTGCAGTCAGCCCCAGGTGGCAGGGCAGAGGGGAAATGTGCCAGTCCCAGCTCACCAGCTTGCACAGGGGGACACATTCCCCCTGCTGAGGTCATTTCACCTGTGTGACACCAGCAGAGGATATTTCCCAGAGCGCCTCTCACACCGCTAATTTATTATAATTATATTTATTATATTGATTTATTATTACAATTTGTCATATTCATTATTATGACACTGCAGTGGCAGATCCAGAGCATGGCTGGGGGAAGCCAAAGTGCTCTCCTGACCCTGGCGAGGGCACTGCAGAATCCTTGTCTGTGCCTCCCCTCTTCCCTGCCAGGTACTCACACGCACTCTCTGTGTTTTGAGCTGCTCCTAAGGAGTGCAGAAAAGAAACATTTTCTGAAAGGAAAGTTTCTCAGATGAAGTAAAATTCCAACTCTCCTTGCTTAGAAATTCAGAGCCATGTGCTACCCAGCCCAGTGCTCCCCTAGGTTTATCAAATCAAACATCTTCTAATATCATTCCTGTTCTCCAGGGATATGAAGAATCTCACTGGGAGAGGGGGAGTTTTGGGGTAGAACAGCCAAGATGTACTCCGTTATTATTTTTTTAAAATTGATGTGAATTTCAGTTGGATACTTTGCCAAAGCAGTGTTACCTTCATTTAAGCAATGGGGAATAAACTCTTCCTTCATTTTTCAGTTCTGTCAAAACTAAACAATTGCAGAGGTGGCTGCCTCAGCCTGCATGGAGATTTTCCCGTGCTCTAATCTGATAAATTGAATGGAATGGTTGAAAATATTCAACAAGTGAAATGAATAAGTACAGTTTTGAAACAGCAGCATTGAACAAGTCTGCTGATTTTTTCATATGGATGCTGAAAATGAAATGCATCAACTGTAGCAGGGAGCCAACCTTTCAAAGGACTGGAAGCTGCTCAGGCAGTCAGATCTCATCTCCCACAGCAGCACAGCACAGGTTACCATCAGTTTTAAATAAGCAGAACATGAACAATCCAGACACATTCAGATCTGTAGGTATAGACTAAACCCAGCTTGAAATCCTAAATTAATCATCTGAAGAAATTCTTGTTGAGTAAGAATAAAAGCTAGAGTGAAGTATTATGTTTAGAAGCCACAGAAAAGGAAAAATCAAACTAGAAAATTGCCAGGTCTGGGTGTGTTTGTATCAACCTGCTCGTTTCAAATTTTTTGAAGAACTGCTCCTAAACGTGGCACTTACTTAAGTACCAACCAATGACCTATCCTAATTAATTATATTGTTAAAGTGAGGCTTTAGACCTCATCTAAAATATTAATATTAATGGTCCTTTAAAAGGCTTTGCAAGCATCCACTGGGTATCACAGAAGCAAAGGCAACACCATCAAACCTTTAGGCATCACAAATCTGCTCCTAATCTTTAATATCCCACCCAAATCTGAATAGAAAGCTGTTTACAATGAGTTATTTGGACATTATAGAGTGGGAAAATATCCAAGGACAGACATGGTGAAAAGAAAACAACATCCCACAGTGTGTAGTGACCATTAATGGCAGAAAAAAAATACTTCAACTGGTCATATATTCAGTGCCAGTTTTTAATCATAGGCCACTCCAGAGCAATCCCAATGATAACCATCTGAAATCTGATATTTATGTGGCTTTAAGAAGTTGTTGAGAAAAGAAATACAAAATATTATATATCAGCAATTACTGTGAAGTACTGTTGAGAAAATGAAAACATGAAAGCGTTCACTTGAATTCCCAACACTAAAGGGGCTATCAAACCAATCTCTTTGAATGCCCATTTCATGCCTCCAGAATGACCATCAGCAATAATATTGCAGCTCTTAGGGAAGGAGCTGCATGTGCTGCTGACGTTGCTCCCTTTTGCATTCCAAACACACATCTTCCAAACTGCCCTGTTTTTCCACCTCTGCACTTCTGGAACGTGTTTGGACTGTTCCAAATGTGTGTAAAATGCCATTTCCCACCTAATTGACTCAATGAAATGTAATGTTATTAAGCACATTTTAAATATGCTGATGTGTAATTTGGGGGCATTTCTATTTGTCTTGTCTGGTGTACAAACATCCTGTCCCCAATTATGGACATCCATATGGATTTCTGGGCCATTTCAAGCCCCATTAACTTTAGGTGGGCTCCCAAACTGCACAATATGTTGCAGGACTGGAAAAACCTGCAGAGAAATCAGAAGAATGGACACAGCTCTGTGTAAAAATTGAGATTCAAATCAAGACTGGCTTAAAGTGAAGCAGCTCCTTAACCCCCCAACCTTTCCTTAATAATCAACCAAAATCTTTAAGGACACAAATAAAAATGGTGTTTTTCTCATACAGGCATTTGAGAAAGCATCTATCTCAGTGATACTTAGCTGCAAAAATAATAATATTAATGTGGACCACAGCATTTGTAAAAAAGGCACCGAGTGATAGTGGATATTGCTGCTGTTATTTGGTTTAGGAGGTGAGATTTACATCACTGGAACTCACTAAATATCAGCAATCTCCAATTACTTGGAGAGCAAAATTTAGGTGATATTTTACGTACCTACGTGGTTGTGCTCTAGCACAAGAATGCAACTCAAATTAGAGAAGTGCAAAAAAAAAAAAACAAACCCAAACAATCACCTCAACAAAGCACCTTTCAGAGCAAAACTCTCCCTACTTTGATAGTTTTTTAAATTCTAGCCAAAATAGGGATATTTCACTTCCCAGAAATGGGAAAATGTGCCTTGCAGACTTCCTTAGTCTTGCTAATTAAACTGATTTTGTTTTTTTTAAAACTTATTTAAAAATGAGCTGCTCTGAAAAGTAGAAAATTGCTGTAGAAGATTAAAAGGTGCTAAGACAACCTAAAATGTAAAAATAAAACCACCAAACCAACCAACAAAACAAAGAAACAAACAAGAAGTATTTGCTTTAGCAAATTCACCTATTGGGAACGCTTCCTCTGACGCTTCCTCTGGAGCTGCATGGAACAGGGATGGACTTTCCCCCTTTTTTTGTTGGGAAAACCCAAAAATTCTACTGGAAAAACTGAATTGTTGAGCCCTGAACAAAAAAAGCAACCCGACTGTTTAAAACTAAGCCAAGTAACTCAAACTAAAGGCTGAAAAGTGGGAATGTGCAGGTAACAAATCTGCACAGGGAATGGAAAGAGCAGTGACCTTCGAGGTCTGTTCCATTTGAAACCTGCTCTGATTTGTTTTATTCTGCTGCCTTTCAGGAGCTCATTGTTTCACTTTTCAGCCATTTGATGTTCCTGCACAAATAACACGGCGTAAACAAGAGATACAGGGGCTGCTGTTGCTTTGAAAAATGAGCTGGGTGAGAGATAACACTGCAGGATTAACTCTGCCTGTCCAGCTTCATGGAAATTCAAACCCACCAGTTTAATATAATTCGATTTTATTTTTTTTTTGTAGTAGTAGTAGTAGTAGTAGTTTATTAATAAATACATCATCTTCCAGGGAAAAAAAAAAACAAACCACCTGTATTTTCTCTATTGGCCCTGTAGCTGCATTCCTCAAATCAGAAAAAAATATAGTGAGGGATAGGCAGCACTAAATAGGAAAAGTTTGTGGAAATTAATAGGAAATTAAATTCAGGGGTATCTCTAAGGCTTCTCTGCAATTGCAGCACAGACATCTGTGTGAGTCTCTGTTTTTCAAACACACCTGAGGCCTTTCACCCTGACTTTAACAAATTAATTGCAATGTAGAGACCTCCAGCTTATTTAATTTCTTTAAGGCAGCATTTCCCCCCTTGTCTGGCACCTCGCTTTCTGTTCAGAATAATGGAACACTTTACCTATTCCAGCTCAAGTCAACTTACAGCTTTGTAGTCCACTGGCCAGGTGAACAGAAAAGGCTTCTTATCCATGGTCAATAGTAAAAAAAGATTAAAAATTGGGTTTTTTTCAACATGAAATGTTCAAATCCTGGTCTTTTTATAGCAAGGAAATTTAAGTAAAATATTAGTGACATGACTATTGTTCCTTTGGTTGTTCTTTTATTCCCTTCATTCCACACATTTGAATCTAACGTGGTCTTTTTTGTTGGTAGAATATAAAAGAAGATATGAAATGCAATTACCATTCTATGATTATGCAATTAAGTGAAATAGTTATTATAAAATCAAAAGCCCAGAATTCAAATTCACCTTTAAATACTACTAATAATATAAATAATTGGCAATAGATCTAAAGCTTAGTTCTGCCAGCCAGAGTGGTTCTTTCCCAGTATCCCATAGGGCCTGGGGGAGATTTTCTTGCTGACTTTGTTGTGGCAATATGCACAAATTTGGTTTTTGCTCGTTTTGCTTTGCCTCTGTCTCCATCCCTCATCCTGGTGGAATTTTATAGCTGCTCTCTCACTGGAAACATTGAGGGGCCTTCCAGAGGGAACCTGTTTATAATTCTGCTGGTGTTGAGGCATCCCTTTTTCACATGGGTTGTGAACAGAGCTGGTTTAGCTGTGTCACTTGGAAACACAAGGTCACTGAGGCAGGGCAGCACTCAGGGGCACCACGGACAGTCCCAGCCCAGCACCAGACATGCTCCTGACAGATTTTCACCTTCCCCCACTCGCTCTCTTCCTCAAGGAACTGATTGCTGCAGCTCCCCTCCTTGACAAAGAACCCCCTTTTTTTTTTTGGTTTTTTTTTTCATGTTTTTTTTCCTCAATCTGAACTACTGAATTCTGAATTATATCTGAACATTTGGTCCTGTCTCGTCTCCAGCAATAGCAAGGAAAAGCTGACAGAGGACAAAATGCCACCACATGAAGTCTCATCTTAAACACGTGGTCTGCTTTAATGACAAGTGACAATATTCTTTCCAAGATCTGTCACCATTACCTATGGTAACTTTGGAAACTCCTCTGCCTGCCCACTCTCCATCATTCCAGCTTGACCTCAGTAAATCCCAGTGGTAATTAGGTTAAATACAAAATACACAAAGATGCTCCTTTTTCCAATCAACTTTGAGTTCATCATCTTTTAATTCCACCTTATTGTTCTGTTGTGCAAATCTGCCCATGTATTCTGGCATCTCATATTTTCTATTTCTGGCTGCCAGGAACTCCTGAATTTTTCTTGTTCCAACTTTATCTACCTTCCCAGGGGCTTCTGGGCAACTCTGCAGTCTGTATCCCATTATCCCTCAATATAGTGAGCTCAGTAGGATGTCTCCAGAACGGGAGGAACTGCTGGGTTTTGCATCCATTTCAGTTTTAATCAGGCTCTTCACTTGTGTGCTCAGACACTTCAGAAATCTGCCACATCTGACTTCTTTCATGATTTACGGAGGAGGCACATATTCTAAGTATAGATAATAATTGCACCATTTAAATGATAATACCAAGATGTTTTCTATAGGAAAGATATTCATGCAGGGCTCTTTTACCACGAACAGCTTTTCAGAGGGCTATCTATCCTCACACCAGATGTCAAATACAAAAAAGAAATACTTTGGCATGAGTTACAAAGTTCATTTGACTGAAGGATTTACCTCCCAGGAACAAGAGCCTCATAAAACACAAACACTGGGAGCAAAGTGAGCCACGTAAGGGCTTTTGCTAAAATTAAACCCATAACTTGCCACTAGAAATGGGACGTTTCATCTGTTCAATAAGCACTAAAGTTCTCTTTGTTTTTATGGCATCGTAATCTTTGATTACTCTGATAAATATTTGGACTATACAAAACATTGCAATGGAGCTAATCACAGTTATAAAAAATCTGTGTGTGGAAATGAATTGGGAACGGGATGATAGCAGCACATTTCAGAGAAGTTCAAACACAGAACCACATTATTTTAACTGGCTCCCAGCCTCATTCTTTGCTGTCTCCGTGCAGTCGTTCACACCTGAGGAAAATGCTCAGGGGAGCTGTGGTGCTTGCTGGCTTTGCATAGACATGGGTGGATGAACAGTTCCAGAGATGGAATGACAGCCATGGAATACCCTTGGGATGCCCTTGGTGGGTGTTCCACCCCCAGATGAGCTGGATAAGACCTGTAGCCAAGAAGAGCAACTCCAAAAGTGCTCCCCAATACCTAAAACTGGCTTTATAATTCAACCCAAGAAAACGATCAGACTTCTTGATGGGGGCTGTAAAAAACCAGTATGAAAATAGCAACTTTCCACAGTAAAAAGCTTTTCTCTACCTTATTGTACTCTGAGCAGATGCATTAATGTAAATAAAGTTCAAGTGCAAATCACGACAGATAAGAAAGGAATTCCAGGGGTGGAAGTCACGCCCAGTGTAGCAGCAGCAACATTTATGAAGTGGCAACAAGAATATATTTGAATCAAGGGGCTGCATGTTTATATCACTGCTGCAGTAGTGTCACACCCTGTCAAATATTTTTAACATATGACTCCTAACAGCTGAAGTTTGCATTTGGTTCCAGGAGACTGAAGCCAGCCCAGCTGAACCAAAGCCAAAGCAGATACTTCAGATGTCACTGACTGAGACTAAGAACAGGAATTTGCACTTAGCATTTATACAGTCCTTTTCATCTTCAAAGAGCATCACAAACATTAGCAGGTACCAGCTCGCTCACAACGACCTTCATGCCAGCCTTTTGGGATAAAAGGAGAAGAAAACAGGGACAGGATGTGTCTCAGGTACACACCCAGCTCAGATGTGTAAAGGATCTCTGCCTTGACCTCTCCCCTGCCTCGTGGCACATTTTCTCTCGTGGAGAATACAAGGCCTTCCAGCATGGCTCAGCTTTTAAGTCACCATACAAAGTATTCTGTTAATGTAAGATGGAGGTAACAGTCCTTAAATAACAGAGTTAAATAACAGATTTATCATAGTTGTAGGATACAGCTATTCCTTTGAAACAGATAGAAGTTCAAAACTATCACTGCATCAGAAGTTTTGCTGGCAGCTGTCACAGGACTAGCCAGGGACACACCCAGTTTAAATTGTGGATTCCATGGCTTTGAATTCCTACTTTTGACTCATTCTGGGATTTTTTTTTTCCACTTCCAACTCAAGTTAGCTTTCCAAATGAGATTTATAAAATTCCTTTCTCAGAAAGAGCAGAAATTTCTTTTACCTGTCAGTTTTCTCTGCCCTCCAGCCCAGACTGGCCATTTGATTATCAGCTCTGGGTGGTTCTAAGCCCAGAATCTCAAATAAGTTCCTCGTGTTCCAGTCACTTGCACATTTTATGTGGAGGAATAGATTGAAGCAGACAGTCCTCGTTTTCCTGGTGACCCAGAACAGCCCCTGTTACACGAGCACCTTTAATCTCCTCTTTCTGGGTTTGAATTGAATTCAAGTGGGGAGAGATGAAAGCAAGCGTTGCACAAATCTGCTACAGCAGCTGGTACTTCTGAGTTTATCATATGTTAGCTCTGATTCTCTTTGATTCCTCTTAAAATTATTGCTTCTATTTCTTAATTTGACAATCAGGCATTCATTGCTATTTTTTTTTTTTTTTTTACTATGAAAAAGCCTCCTGCCCCAACCTTTCTCACAGCTCATGGAAAAAGAACCCAAAATTACAGCATTATGATATCAATGTATGAGTTTAACTTCTCCCTCGGAGGGTTTTCTACTAAACAGATAAACATCAGTTCATTACTTACAGCTCAGCAAAAGACTTACAAAATAAACTGAGGAGTGAAAGGAGGATTAGGGTCAGGCTGGTGTGGAGAGCATCACTTGCACTGCAGTCCATTTTGGATTTCTTGCAGGTACACACTTGTAATCTCAGTTCTGTGGTGTTGGTCAGAGGTGGTTTTCCAGAATCTGTCACTGAGATGGGGATGTTGTAATTAGCCTTTTTCAGGTTCTGGAGCAGGATGACCTGGGCATGAGTATCTGCAAAGGATGAGGGGAGAATTAACCAAATGTTGGCTGCTTGGAAGGGTGAAGGAATCTGCAAGCAGCATCAGACATGCCAGTAAGTCATGGAAATCAGGAAGAAAATGAGAATACACTAAGAAAAATAAAAAAATAATTGAATTGGAAGGAAGGGACAGTACTGAAATTCTTTCATGGGCTGAAATCTAATTACAAACTTACTCCAAACCCCACCAAAAGAAAGATTTGTAAGAACCCCTTTTGTTTAAATACATTATTTGGTCTGCAAATTATTGTCAGAAGTTGCCTGTGAAAACTAATACACTATTGAAATGCTAGGGCATGTCACCCCCAAAACAACAAGAAGAGATAATAAATTTACTTGCCAAAGGAAAAAATAACCCTTCTTGCCAGGAAGTACAGGCAAAGCTGCTGAACCACTTCCACGATTTCCCTGAGAAGGCAGGGAAGGGACGTAAAGCCCCTTCCAAATCCACAGATCTGCTCCACCTGGGGAAACGAGGGCACCCAGGTGGGTGTGATAATTCTTTTGGGGTGTAACAGAGGGGTGCTTTGATATTTGGAGAACAGCCAAGAAAACAGCTCCTCCCCTTTGTGCTGCAGCCATCACATCCATCTCTAGATTTTTCTAAGGCTATGACATGAACTGAAAGATTGCAGAGTGGCAGATAAACCACACATTCCAGAAAAGAAATAGGAATAATGTACATTAAGAAGAAATGTTGTACTTTGTGCCCACAATTTGACATAGAAACCTTCTGCAATCTCATGATCCTCTTACCAATCATGTAAGGTCCCAGTGCATTGGGGTATTTTATTTGTGAAGAGTTGAAATACTTAAATTAGGAAGTTTTTCTATTACATTGCTAAAGCCCATGCAAAATTTTCATGCTGTCCCATAGCAAAGCCTTGTGCACCCCGTGCAAACCAATTGTGTGCCATGAGACACAGTAATCTTCACAAAATTATCAGTTATTAGTAGCCCCTCATTAATGCAAAACTGAGAGAAGAAAGTTCAGCCAACACAGCAAGAAAAGAAGTTTTTTTCAGATTTCAGGGCTGATGTGTTCCACAGGCAGCTGGTCCAGCAGACCCAGCACAGGGTGAAGCAGCAGCACTGGGTCCATCCCACAAAACTTTCATGCAAAACCCCTCCTAAATTCCCACAGTGCCTCAAGGGGAGTACACTGGGACGGAGGAGCGGGAGGAATAAATACAAATAAACACAATAATCAAAGTTACAGCCTTACTGTTAAGCCTGTTGATTCTCCACAGCTTTTCTGGGCCGGATTGCTTGCTGAGTTCAAATTTGAATGGATCTGTGTTGGGGTGAAGGTCCTTGTCTGATGCTCCTAGAACCACTACCCTGAGATCTTTTGCGTCGTCACAAACTTTTGCCAGTGTTGGATAAAGGGATGGGACGTTGTCATTGACATCCTCCAAGGTGATGTGCAAAGTTCCTGTACCCGTAGCAGGAGGGTTACCTATAGGAAAAAAACAAACATCTGTTTATTAAATCACATTTCCATAAACTCTTGCTCCTATTTGCACCTGCAGGCTTGCAAAGGGAAATAATTTTTATTGTTCTTACCTCTTTTATATGGAAATTACTGCCTAAAAAACCTGATGAGTCACTCTTGTAAATTCATTGCTGATTTTCAGAATGAAGCCTGTCTGATTCTCTACAGTACGGAAAATTATTCTAAGGAAACCTCTGGGAGAGGAATATTTTGAAGTTAAAATGAGAGTAGGACATGAATAGATATCTGGAACAGAATTTGTTCATCAGCACATACTGAGAGAAACATACTGGGAACCATCCCCTGGATAGATGGCACTGTATTAAAAGAATCAAGAATAAGACAAGTAAGAGGAAAAGGAGAGGGGAGCCAGGCTGTGTGCTGGGTGCCCAGAAGCAGAACAGGACCAGACCATTCCTACCAACCCTGAGGGCCACGCGCAGTTATGTCAGCAGAAGTGGAAGCTGTCAGGGGCAGCTCTGGGAAATGAGATGGGTTATTTACCCTGTGCCAGCAGGGTTATTTACCCTGTGCTTTCAGACCTTCTGCAGTGATTTGCCAGCCTGCCTCAGCCCTGACCCGAGACCCAGCTGCAGAGGTGAGGGTGTTGTGTGTTCACCACTGCAAGGCTCTGTGCCAGGGCTGTGAGTGACAAACCAGCCCCGGTGGCACTGGGGGAGCTGGGGAGGCAGAGTTTGCCTGCTGGGAGCGGGGCTGGGACCAGCACCTCATTTCAAGGGGTCACCCAGGAGCTGACAAGTGGTAATAACTTCCAGTCCCCGCAGACGTGTGCCATGGCTGAGCCAGTCACACACTGCCTCCAGCTGAAGCACACAGCTCCTTTCAGCTCCCTCTGGCACCCTGTCAAAATCATCTCGAAGTTTTCTGAATGCACATTTTGTCCTTTATTGTGGCCAGCACTTAACGAGGTCTCATCTGGAACGCTGCACTCCTGGGTTGTTTATTCCCCTTTTTGTTCTGGTTTAGTGCAGGGAACGGAGATCCCCGCACTGCCCTGAGCACAAACCCTGCCCGGAGTGGATTCAACAGTCTGCACTTGACCTGTGCAGCACCAGGGCAAGGCGGCCCAGCATTTACAGCTCAGACCTGCAAGAATTTCCCTTCAGCATCATCACCCTGCCCACAGCAGCCCAACAACCCCGGCTTTTGAAAGGAAACTCGTCCAGAGCACGCTTTGATAAACCGAGTTACTGCTGTGCTGGGAGAGCATCCCAAGGCAGAAGCAAGTGCCCCGTGGTCTGGATCTGATAAAGTGCTGCCTGCAGCAGAATGCAATTAGTCCTTTCAATAACAAATGCCACTAATGGTGACACTTCATCTGTTTCCTGCTGCAGAAATGCATCACAAAGGCAGAATGTTCATCCTTCTCCAGCCTCGCCCTCCCTTCTCATCTCGCACTTTGTCATCAGAAGGGTTAGGGTTGAGTTCTTTTTAATGAAAAAGAAACTATTTTTCACTTTTTATTGGACTAATTGAATTTACAGAAAGACTCCTATACGTTTTTTGTTCTTGATATATTATTAAGTAAAGTCATACGGCAGAATGGATGAAAAGACATTCTACTATTTGAAATATGATCATAAAAGCCAGCCTTTCATGCACTTAATTAAACTGCTGTCTTTAATTTTGAATGCATTATTTCCACACTGGACTGATAATGTCTTATGCACTGCCCTTCTTATCTTTCTCTGAAGTCAGTAATATTAAAATCTGCCTTTTGAAATGAAGAAGCCAACAGCATTATGGATGTCCTGCTATTTTGTCACACACAGATATGGCCGCGTTTTCCCTGCCATGCAAATGTTTCACTCTTTGTATGGTTCAGGGGCTGGGCAAATATTACACACAAAAAAAAAAGAGAGAAAGGAAATTGCTTCTGTCCATTTCAATGACTTATTCTCTGCTTGGTTTATTTATAATGATTTAAAGAAAAATCTTTCATTGATTTATGAAGACCTCCAAAAGAAAAGCAAGCAAATGTCAGGGTCATAAACTGGAGCTTGTTAACACACATCATAAAAATGTAACAAGAAATGAATCAAGCAAAAATGGTCACAACTCATCCATTGGGAATATATGACTTTCATAAATTTGGTGGTATTATGCTGTTGAAATAATTCAAAATCCCATGATCTCCAGACGCCTTTGGTTTTGAAAGGAAAGCTACCCATAGAATATTTTAATTCTGAAGTAAAACTTTTAATTTCTATTGTCAAACCTTGTGGCTGAAAGCAGAATTGATGAGCAAAGCAAGACCTAAAGGGTCCAACAATCCTCGGGAGAAGCTTTTCCAAAGAGCTCTATTCCCATTTGCCACTGACCAGAACTGGCCATCCCTCCTGAGCATGAACACTTTAAATATTTGGGTGCTCTTAGGGAGACAGAGAGAATTGGGGACAGAGAGAATTCCAAACTCACAGAAGTGGCACATCTGGGAATGTACCACGACAACCATAGCAGTGAAACAGCATCACTGGTTTGTGGAAAGCTGCTGAAACAGAGGCTGAAGGATGGATAATTTCATACTGAAACAAAGTGACAACTTGGTGGTGAACTGAGGCTCCGAGGCAAGGGGCTGTTAGCAGGAAATGTGGATTTTAAATTGGATTTTAGTGCTACCAGCATAAATGCTGCCTCCGGTTGAAAAAATTAGTTTGAAAATAAATGTTATGGAAAAAGATACTTTGTATACTTTTAAGGCTTGAATCTTAATGAAAAGCTGCACAGAATAATATCAGAATTATTAGTGCAAAGTCACACGACCTACGCACAGCTATTCAAACAAGACTGAGAACAGAGCTTTTCATGCTTTCTAATGATGCTGCTCTGAGAATCCAAACACAAATTTCTGTCTCATGCCTCACGTTGGGGTTTTTTCCCCTCCATATGCTGCTTTTCTGCTCAGGAAATCTGTGAGTGCCCCGTGCCTTGGCAGCAGGCCCCTCCCTGCAGGCAGCCCTGCTCCCCGCTCAGGGTGAGCCCCACTGATGGCTCAGCCAAAGCAAACGGAACCAGGAGAGGGGGAAGACACCAAAATCTGGGCGTGCTGCTCACTGAACTGCTCTCCTCAAAGCCATATTGCTGTCCCTAATTCCCCGCGAATTCGAATTTCCTATGCATTTCCCATATATATTAACATATAGGTGCTTTGTAAAATCTACAAAATAAATAATCGTCCAAAGCTGCGACCCTTCATTCATCCCCTCAGATAACACGTGCAGCTCCTGTTTTTGAGTAATCACATTTCAAAAGAGCACAGCTCTTTCAGCATATCAAATTGCTGCTGACATGTGCCATCCGTCTTAAATACTGTTTTCAGCATTCTAATTTCTTTTTTGAATCATGAGTCCATGATGACAAATTAAAACAATATTTCGCGTGCAATTCATATTTTACTGAAATTTAAAATGGCAAGAAAAGGATGAGTCTTCAATTCATTTTCTCTTCTCAATTAATACAGCAATTAAGATAAGGGGTATAAAACCGGCTTAATTGGGTTGCCATGGTAACTAATTGCCAGATTTCTTCAAAAATACCGAGTTTTAGGTGGAATCAATCTATGGTAATTTAATTACATACATCATGGAGTGAGAAGACAGGTTAGACACACGTAAGGAAAAGTTCTGGCTGCAAACTGCCACACATCCCTTTGTTACTCAGCTTTTTCTACGTGTCGCGTGTCGCTGCTCATCACACAGAGTACAGAATAATAAGTTTTCTTTCTAATGATTAGCAGTGCCAAGACCTGCACAATAAATTGGATTCAGGATTGCTCCTTGGAAACAGGGGAAAAAGTGAAAACTAGACCCTGATTCACTATTCCTCCATTTTGCTGAGGAAACCTGAAACAGTGCACAGCTCACACGTGCCACTGGCCAGTCAGAGAAGCATGGTCCAAGCTGGTTTTTACCCAAACTGGCCAGTGCAGCTCAAGGCAAACTCTGAACTCACAACTAAAATTACCTTTAACCACGTTTATTCTCTTTGTTTAATGCAGCAGAAGTTGTTATATTCCCTATTTTTGTCTCAGTAGCTCCCTGGAATGCTCACACTGGATCAGACTCTCTCGCTGGGAGAATACTTCTCCCTGGCTTTAGGTGGGACCCCACTGGGGTGGCATCCAACCACCCCAAAAAAGTGGAATCCAGCTTCAGTTTGCATTTAACCCACCCAGCTAGATTAGTGTGTCAGTATTTGTCACCAGATGACAGCCTTGGACAGCATAGGTGGGTTTGCCATGAGTCAGGCAACAAAAAATAACCAAAGATTTTGTTTTGAAAGAGATAGAAAAAGGCAACACAATGGGATATTAATTCCACAAAAAGAGTGATTATTGCATAAAAAAGGTAGATCTGGGGATAAATTATTATTCATGCCTCTAAAAGGAAATGGAGAAACTAATTTTGTCTTTTAAAGATTTCACATATTGTCCAGGTATTTTTTAGCTTCACCTCCAGCCATGATTTCCTCCTCCCTTATTTCTTCTAGATGGTGACTCAAACTCTCAGAATGCAGGGAAAAAAAGACATTTCCTGGAGAGTTCCTAGCATGGCTGAATGAGAAAAACACACAGGTGCTCTGCTTTGTGACCCTCACCCCAAACTTCAGTGAATAATCGAATTGGCAGGATGACACCACACAGGTTTCTCAAACCCAGATGATTTCTCCTCTGTGTTTCACACGGGTGTGTTTGGCAGAAAAGCTCCCAGCAGTGCCGTGACACGGCGTCGGGCTCAGTGATTAGAGTGCCAAGTCCAGGAAATAAAATTATCACCATTGTTGGCACTTTTGTTAATTGAATGAAACCTCTGACGTTCCCCAAGTTTGCATAAACCTGACTTTGCCCCATAATCAGCTCATTCTCAGATTAAACACAGTTCATGACACTTTAATGTGTTAACTCTGCTGCATGGTATTTCCTATCAGTGTTTAATTTCTTCTTTAATAGGTTAGAGACTCCAAGTTCACACAGGTCTTTAATAAAAAGTTTTCAAATTCTAAAGACACTAGGTTGACCTTTTACTGAAATCAAATGTACTGTGAAAATTAGGATATTTCTTCCAAAAAGTCCTTTTTAAAGTGTAATGCACCCCCATAAAAGGTCAAAATTTATTATCTATAAATTAACACTGTTTCCATCAAATTTGCTGTTACAAATTGTTTCAAGTGTGTTTGGGAAGATACAGGGACTATTTAGATCAGGAATAACATCATTCATACTTTACCACCTTTAGCTGCAGTTAATTTGATAACGCTGAGAAATAATATCATAAAGGTCAAAAAGAATCTCATAAAGAGCTAACTTATTTCCTGCAGTGGAGTGACTCCATTTCCTACACCCCTTTCATTGTTCCTGTCCTACTGGTAAAAAACAGTTTTGTGATATCCCAAAAAAAGATGAAGTGATGGATTTACACAAAGAACTACCAAGCCCAAAGCTTCAGGTTTTACTTGTGACAGAAATATCCAACATTTTACAGATAAAAAAAAAATGCCCTGGCACTTGCTCCCTGCACTGCAGGGTAATCAGGAGGAGTCAGTGCCTGCTGGAGCTGAGGACAGGTTCTCCACTGACATCAGCAGCAGGGGATGCAAAAAGGGTCACAGTGGAGTTTGTTGTCAGCTGTCTCCACTCCTCACCCAGGACAGCACTCGAATGTAAGGTCATTGTATGAAGAGGTGAGCATGGGACACAGCAGCACAACAGAACCTTTTCTGTAAGCATGGAAACTCTAATGCTGTGAACACCAAATAATATTTGTATTTGTGTTTTAGAACATGTCTCATGCACTTCAGCAATGGCTAAGGTACAAGGCTTTGTATGATTTTAGCGTTATTCACTATAAATTCTGTTAAAGATTAGCAGAGATCTTGCAGTGCCTGCTCTGCTGGGAGCTGCTCTGGGTCCCAATTCCCACTGCTGGGCTGTGCCCTGGGCATTACCTGAGCTCTCTGTATTGCCAGGAAAGGAAAGGAAAGCCTGTGCCAGCCCAGCCTTCCTCAGTGCCTGTGCCAGCTCATCTCAGATTTACTCAGAGATAAGCTGAGAGGCCAAAGGAAATAGAAACCTCCACTGAAGGCTTTTGAAAAAAGAATTTCTGCTAAAGTATTTCTTTTTTTCCTCTCCTGCCTTTTCACCACAAGTCGGTTAGCCCAAGCAAATGACTTGCTCTATTGGAAATGCCTCTAAATTTTCACTTTATTACCCTATTTCATTTGGCAATTCTTAATCCTGCCTTTGGCTGCCCTCTCACTGAGAAGTCCCAGGCATATTCACTGCTATTAGACAGGCTCCACTTATTAACCTGAAGAGAGAGGTCTGCAGTCTGTGGACAATGCTGCTTTAAAGAGATGCAGAGAGTTATGTACAATCTGATTTTTTCCCCTTTTAAAGTTAACATAACCTTCTTTTAGAGTCCTGAAATAATTCTGTATTCATTTCCCACAATTTGGCTTCTCATCTAACGCAATATTTCAAGTTGGACATTAGCTTTGGTGGTTGCAGAGATAGAGTGGCTCTCCCAGCTGTGCTAGTTCACAGTGTCAGTGGCCTGGAAACAAGTTTGGGAACACTTCCAGGGATTCTGTCAGTCCCAGTTGTCCCTGCAGGGGACAAGGCAGACCCTCAACCTGTTGAGCTCAACTCTGAAACTTCCTTGGCTGCTTTAGCCAAGAGTCATTCATCCAGGCCAGCAGAATTTTTTTTTTTTTTGTTAATTTTCCCACTTCCCAGCCCATCTCTAAGTTGAATGTGCTCCCCAGGCTGCCTGGTAATTAATCCAGAGGTGATGCAGGGCACAAGGTTAATTTCAGCTAATTAAGTGCTGCTGTTTATTCCCACTGCCTCGTGTGGCAGGGCTGCACATGGCAGGAAATGCTCATTATTAACACCTTAGCATGAGAGTCCTGAGTGCAGACCTGTGCTTTGTCATCACTGCCTTCTCAGGAGTCCACAATGCTGGAGAAGATGAACTCCTGCCCTGACAGGAAATAAACACATCACAAATAAACACAATTACAGGGGCTGCAGTCAGGTGCTGGCTCAGAATCCCAAGTGAACAGGATTCCTTTTCTCTCTAGCTCTGCTCTTCAGCACAGCTTCCCCTTCTCTCATTTTTCCAGAATGGAAAAAAAGATCTGAGAATTAAAAGCAGTGAAGTTCTGGGCTTGGAATAAATGAGCAAGGCCTAAGTTGCAGCATAAAGGTGTCCCCCAAAATCCACATTACTCAGGCTGGTTCCCACAGTCAAAATCACTCATCTCCTTTCTCCATCTATTCTCTTTGACAATATCTGACTTCACCTTTAAAACACAACTTTGTCCTTTGGGTAACCCCTCAGTAATATCCCAAATTTTTTACTTTCATTTTGAGATGACATTTCCCAGCACACCTGATTTTAAGATGCATTAAAAAAAATCCAATATCAAGCAAAAGACAGAAATATGTTTAGTGCTACATTTTCCCCCAGAAATTTCCTAAGGAAAATATGTATATTAATATACAAGTAAATCATCATCTCAGCAGAATTTTTTTCTGTTATACTTAAGGCAATATTTTCTTTCTCCTGGCAGGCCCTGCAAATGTTCCCTGAGTCATGTGCTTACAAAAATGTAGAATTACTCTCTTAAAAAGAGCATTTTACAATTCATCACCAGGGCTAAACCAGCTGCAGCTGTGTTAAAATGTTAGCATATTAGCTGCTATATTACAGGCAAATCTTTTATTTATTTTGTGCCTTTAGCTTGGGAGATTTGGAACGTTCAGGATTTTCTCTTTCTTCCTCTGCTCCGAAGTCACTCGCTGAACTTTCCCTAGTTAGCTTAATTTGGATTCTACTTGACAGAAGGAACTTTAGTACACACAATATGCAAAAACTGTTGCATTTTAACAAGGAGTTTAGTTACGTTTTTATTGTCACTGTCATTGTATTGAATAGATTATAATCCAGCATATCAAGGATGAGTTGTTATTGCTATTTAAGTGCCTCAGGCATGCTGACTGCTCAAATATTGTGAAGAAATTAACTCTGATCAGGATGATTTATTACATTTCCAAGAATGTTTCTAGTCTAATTGCACCTAGCATTAAGACATCAGTGTAGGAATAAATCTGTGAGGTATAAACCTAAATTAAAGCTGCTATAAAACTGAAGTTTGAAGTTAATTCCTCTTCTGTTTTCTGGCCTCTAATACATTTAGGCGGCCGTGCAGAGAGGTGCTGCAGCACACAGTTAATTTTACACGTGCAGCTTTCAGAGCAGAGCATTTCAAGCAGGGAATGAGGGGACTTTGTCCCCGAGGTCACTCACCACTGTCGATGGCCAGGAACAGAGCAGTGTAGACGTTGTTCTGCACGAAGGGAGACTCCCTGTCCAGCACCGCCGTGGTGCCGACGGTGCCGTTGGTGGGGTTGATCTCCAGCCACCCTGCTGGGTCCTTGTGCACTGAATACCTGAACAAAAGTGCAGAGGTGGTTATCAAATCATGGCTCTGAGCATGGAACAGCTGCACTGCTGCAGAGGAATTTGTCCGTGCGCTCAGTGGCTTCCACGAGTGGGTCTCTTAATATTTCAAAAACACAATTTAAGCTTGTGCCTTCCCTTAGAGACAGGTCAGTGTTGTTAGGCTTAGCTGGCAGAGATATAGGGAGGTTTGAGTCAATTCCTTTAGATAGATATATATATATATCCCAAAGTTTAGCAGAGAAATCAATATTTAGGATATTATATAGGACCTGCTGCTGTGTTATACAGCCAGAACACTTCCAAAGGGCCTCTGCACCCACACTGACCTTGTGAATCCTATCAGTCCTCCTTTTTCCAGGCTCAAAATTCCAGTTGGACTAGAAACTGTATTTTTAATTTACATTTGAGTGGTTTTAATTTTTTTTTTTTCTTACCATTAGTTATTTTGGGTGAGCTGGAAATGTACTAAATTGTGGGGAATGGTAGCAAAAAGAGAGTCAGACAGTGAATTCAGCAGGTCTGTGAGGAGGTGGTTACACCCAGCCCTGTGTGCACACATTTGTTCTGCACTCTGGGATCTGGAGCTTCCTCCTTCTGCTGATTGAAATCAACCACATCCACGTTGCCTCAATCAGAGTTTGGGAATGCTGTCTCCTAGATCCCCCAATATGAATTTCCCTGGTGTGCTTTTTTCCCTTTAATCAGCACAAATCTTCAGCCCCCAAAACTGGAAATGTTTAGAGAGATTGTGGAGTTTACACACCAGGAACTTCCCTGCTTGAGTGAAGCAATAAATACAAGAACGTTCATGATTAGGGTCTAATTCTATACTCAGTTAAATATATTAAGGAATAGAACAACCCAGAGCTGAATTAACTGATACCAATTCCCTCTCCAATTAAATGTGTTAATATTTTAAACCACAACTCCAATCATACAATCAATACCTGGGATAATAACCTGTTTATCTTTTTTGTAGTGAATTGTTATAGGTCATAAACCACCATACAACCTTTTATAGACATTTTAAATTACCAGTAATTGACATGGAACCTGTTATTATTTAATGAGTCTGTGCCAAGGCAGTGCCTCACAGTGTTTTTCACCTGAAAGTGAATTCACTTGAAAGTCCTGTGTGATAACGTTGCCAAAAAAACAAAAAAAAGTATCAGTGCAATTATGAGGGAATAAACAAAAATAACACATTGTTAAATTGTATTTACAATGAAATAAAATGCCAGCCTCTAAGGAAGTGCTGACAGACAGCACTGTCCAGGCTGCTGCTTTTTACCACAACTTCGCTTGAAAAATGACATTTCCTGGGGGCTGCTGAGCCTCTCTGTGGTGCACAGGAACATTCTGGTGCTCAGGCAGCCAGAGTGAACATCAAAACTT
The DNA here is from genome assembly GCA_013398275.1 of Promerops cafer. Taxonomy (NCBI): domain Eukaryota; kingdom Metazoa; phylum Chordata; class Aves; order Passeriformes; family Nectariniidae; genus Promerops; species Promerops cafer. Next base: position 2,492,786 of record VZSE01010539.1, on the reverse strand, counting down.
CAGCATATACAGCCAGGAAAAATTATACATCTTTATGAGCTCTTATGATGTTAAAATAAGTTAAAGAGCAGATTTGGAAACCAGAAACTTTTGGAATTTATGCAGAAAAAGAGGTAAACAGGGAAAATAGTTGTCTTATTTATGCTGGCAGAAAAGTAACTCAGAGTTTCACCACTGGCTTCCCCAGGAGCAGAAATTATCCCCTAGGGAATATGTGGGAAAGAGTCAAAGGAAAGCATTAGTGCACAGTGAGATGTTCCATCAACCCAACACGTCCTTCCTCTTAATAGCCATTTAAACATTAATCAATACCTCAGCTTTATCTCCCACAAAAATGAGTGCCTGGAATGGCAGCAATGCAGATCGTTATTTCATTTCACTTCTTTGTTTCTTCTTTTATTGTTGTTTTTATAACTTTGCAACAAAGGTATGCACAAAAATATGAAACAAGGGCAGCCTAAACAATTCCTAGTCTATTGTAAAACTGCAAATTCTCAATTAACCCCGAAACCATTTCAGAAGATTCAACACTTCTAAAGTAATGAGAATGTAAAATGGATTGTATTATCTTCCCTGATTGCTCTACAAAGCACTGTTGGCTGTGCAAATAAAAACCTGGATTGTATAACCTGTGATTTGGCACAGGATATTGTAAAAGTAGTACTTTGTCTTTCCCACCACATTTTTTACTTATTGTAAGAGCATATTGCAGCACAGTTGATTGTTTTTTGTTCCATTTCTTGAGGGCTCTGCTAGCAAAGGTTTAGAACAGACCCATCATAAAAACCGTGATAAAAATAGAAGATTTGAATGCAAAGATTCACTTCCCACTTTTGACTTCGGTGGGATCTGTTGATTGCACAGCAGCTTTTAAAATCAGACCATTTCTTAGGTGGTTAAACATGAACTTTTGTGCATGCACCTCCTGTACCTTCAGTCCTGAGCTCAGTCATATATCAGATGTACACAGAACTGTGCTCTCTGCTCTGCCAATTGCTCCTCAGCTTGGTGTAATTCTGCTTTGCAGCACTGCAATTCAGTGCTGCTCATGGAGTTCATTTTTTTTAGATTTTGAGCCGTGCCAGCAGCTCACAGTTCCCAAGGGCTTGTGTGACAAGAGGGAAGGGAAGGTGGGTGTAACACATTCTGACTGTGACCTCCTTGCACGGGGCTCCTGTCCTGGCGTTGTCTAAGCACAGAGAGCAGCAAAACCTCCCTAAGACTGGAAATTGTCTGCTCCAGTGTTTGAGTGCACACCTCAAACACAGACCTCCAAAGAGACACAGAGAGCTTGTGGATGCAGAACAGAACAGAAATCAAAATTCGCACTTGGCGCAGAGCTAAAATAGAGTGGCAGATATATGGAAATAATTTAAAATTTATAAACGGCGTTACATCAAGGCTGGTTGAAAAACAGTGAGCCACTACCCCTGGGAAAAGGTTCACAGGTATTTGGGAGAGACTGGTGCAGCAATTACAGCACAAATATCCACACCCAGGGAAGCAGTGGTGCTTCTCGGAGAAAGATAAAAAAACTCCCCAAAATATAAGTGCAACATTAAAAATCTGGATTAAAGCTCTATTGTGCTCTATATAGGGATNATCTATATATGTATATATCTATATATATCTGTACATTCCCAGCCTTGCACAGCTGTGTCTCTAATTCCTATCCCATGTGAAATGAAAACAATAACAGCAATTGTCTAATGCATATTATAGTATTTATATAATTATGTATATTAATGTGTATTATAGTAATGTTCTGTCACTATACTGACATTTGATTTTGTAAAGATCATTTTGATACAACTTCCAAGACTGTGTTGTTTTGTTTTTCCTCTTTTTTTTTTTTTTTTTTTTTTA
>VZSE01010539.1:2479027-2490177 GCA_013398275.1 Promerops cafer | reverse complement strand
TTTCTTTTTTTTTTTTTTTTTTTTTTTTAAATTTTAAAATGTTTGTGGCACTAAAGCTGTTGGAAGAATGTTGTTGGAGCAGTAGTGGGTTTTCATTTTCCAAGGCTGGGTTGGATGGGGCCTGGAGCATCCTGGTCTGGAGGGTGACATCCCTGCCCACGGCAGGGGGGTGGAATGAGATCATCTTTAAGGGCTCTTCCAACCCAAACCATTCCCTTATTCTGTGATTCACTTGTTTTTTTCAGGTACTGGAAAACAATGTGGACTGATTAGACGTATTAATTATGAGGTGCAGGTGAATACAGAGGCTTGGATTCCATGTTTTACTCAGACATAAAGCCACGGCCTGAAATCTGCTGCTGCAGGCCCTAAACACAACTTGGTCCAGGGCAGTAACTCCTGGTCCCTGTGACAAAGCCTGTGACAGCACGAGGGAGGCATTATTTGGGATACCTCAATTTATTTCCATTAGAGGTGAAGGACTGAAAGGCAACCAGAGGATTTCATATCAAGGGGGGGAAAAAAGCATAAATGCTTCATCACACAAGGTTATTTAGACAAAATATAAGCATTTAGACATCTCAAGAACTACTGGCCAGGTTAAAAGAGAAATGATAAAGGGAGCAGAGGTGACCCCACTAAAGGGCTTTTCCAGATCTTTCCTGTCAGCTGTAAAGGTGTACATGCTGATTCCTGATCCTCAGGGCTTCCAGAGCTGTCTGTATGGCCAACTTTGGGATTCCACAGGATCCCAGAGAGGTTGAGCCTGGAAGGACCCCCTGGAGATCATCACCAACAGCTTTCAAGACCTTTAATAGATCTTAAACCTCACTGTGTCTGACCTAAACCTTGGCCTAAACACATCCCTTGTAACCATGCTTTATTGACACAGAGCTAACCCAAAAGATGCTGTTAAGAAGTCAGAAAGGAAAATAAAATCTAAACTGTCCTCTGCTTGTGCTTTCCAGTGCCCATCTTTGATTTACGCACTCCAGCTACCAAGCTAAGCCTAGGCAGGCTTCTTTACCATTAAATCACATGCAATGAACAGATTTGAAGATGGATTTAAATGCACTAAAAGTGTGGCTCTATGCTACATGAGCAGCAGGCTGTGAAAAACCTCCTGCAGTGCTCTCCTGCAGAGATTCGGACGTGCCCGAATTACTTTGGCTAGATTCTTTAAAGAAGAAAAATAATTAAAAATGTAAAAAAGCAAATTTAACTGAAATCGATACTATTATTAATCAGAATAAACATATCATCAACAAAATCTAAAACCTGGAATAAATCACATTTTCTGGCAACACTGTTGAGGAAGGTGTTAGGTCAGATGCAATTTTAAACTCACTGAAGATAGAGGATTTATGCAAGAGCCATTTTTCAGTTCCGTGGAACAGATTTATGGCCTTGCAGTATTTTCACAGGCTGGAAATGTCGACTTAGAGTACAATTAAAAAAAAAAAAAAATTAACACCCCCCCCAATCAGTGTTGTGCCACAAGTGACTCTGTGCATCTTTTGGTCTCTGGAAAGGTTTCACTGATAGCCTGGCCACATCCCAGGGCAGATCCATCAGCTCTGCACGTGGGGCACCACAGCTCTTGCAGGAGCTCCCTGCAGGAGCTTTCTCCTGGGTGATCCCAAGTGCCCCTCGACTTTCTGGGAGTTTATGCCCAGATCTGACCTTGCAGGTGCTTTGTGCTGGTCCTGCCTGAGCAGGCAGCACAACTCTGGTGCCAGTGGGGCCCTGCTCTGAGGTTTTAGCCCTGGAGGTGGCTCCTGGGCCCCGAGGGAAGGGTCTGCAGGTTTTGGCCTCGCTGCAGGCAGGGTTTGCTCCTGTTGGCATCTGCAGAGCACTTTGGAAACCATGCACCCCATCTCCCCCCACCTGAGCGAAAAGATTCCTCGTCTCAGCTTTGGTTTGCTTGTCACACCAGGGATTTAGCAGGCTGCCTTTCATCACAATTCTTTATCTCCAATGATATCATCAAAACAGAATGACAAATTACATGAAATTCAGTTTTCAGTCCCCCGCCACTGAGAAATGTCAAATGAGAAAATGGTTGACTAATTAGCTATTTGTGTGGAGAAATAATAGTGTGAACCCCTTGGTAAACATGAAGAAAGTAACAGGAGAGTCATTGCAACTCGAATAATAAAATAAATCCAAACTCAAAACCTACAACAATTAATCAAATCAAAATAATAAAACTGTATTAATGAGGTGGTTAAATAAAATGTTCTGGAAACGAAAATATTTTTCATTATTATTGTACAGTCTTTCAAACATTTCTCTGTGCTGAAACCTAATTTTCTCTTTTTCTTTCCTTTGGGGCAAAAAAAGCCCCTAGAAGCTGAGGTGTAAAAAAAAGAAAAAAATCCACAAACTCATTTATGTATGTTTTAATCAGAAGTGATTAGGGCTATGGTTAAATGAAGCCAGAGGCCATAACTATCAGAATTATTCCTAAAGCTAGGGAATAATACACCATATCTGGGACTAACACACTGGTATAATCAGGTTGTTACTGTTAGAATAATTGTCAACACATGCAAATCAGTAAAAGTTTTCTCATTGTAGCAATTGTGCCTCAAGAGCTAATCAGCATCAGATGAGCTTCAGGGTCTTTTACAAACTACACAGAGGATTTTGGCAGCAAAACTCTATCAAAGTTTCTGCACATGCCTGTTCTTTGTGCCTGTGCTTCCAGCAAAGGCAGCTGCTCCCACTGCAAATCCATTTGCTGCTCTCACTGCCCAAGAACTGCACTCGTAACTCTTGAAAAACTGGAAAATTTTTATAAGAGCTCAGCAGACTCACCACTGAAATGTCAGTGCTGAACACAACTGGGAAATAGCACATTTTACAGCTTCTCTTGTTGTTGTTGTTGTTTTTCTCCTAAGGGATGGGCAGAAAGGAGGTTGGAAGTGGCTCAGACTGGGAAGTTTGAATCTATCTGGATCCTGCTGGACTGCTCCCAGCCAAGGATTGCCCTGGCAGCTTCCAGGGAGCCCCAGCTGTGCCCTGGCTGGTACCAAAGCCCCACAGGGAACACCCTGGCCTGGAAACATCTCCTGAAAGGGCAGGGCAGGGCAGGGCAGGGCAGGGCAGTTCCCACCCTGAGCCTGTGTATCCAAACACACTCCCAGCCCTGGCCACTCCTGGCTCTGGGACTTGTCTCTTAAAGAAGGCAGGGAATCTGTTTCTGCAAATGAATTTATTTCCACGAGGGAAGGATGACAGAAGTGCTGAACAATCATTTCAGCATGGTTTGTGTGTGCCAGTGCAAAGCCTTCCCAGCACTGTCGCTCAGAGCAGGGGGAGAGAGCAGACAGCCCTGGGCACCTTCAGCTGCCTCTTGCACTCCCACTTGCCTCTCTTGGTGCCCTTTCTCATCAGGACTTTTCAAAGAATTCCAGTCCAGTATAAATCTGGAGGACACCGGGTATCCCAGCCATGTAGGGAATAACACCTTGCCACTGTGAGAATAATTAATAATAAAGCCTGGAGCTATCGCAGGCCTTTCTCCCATATCAGTGGGGACATTTTGGGAATTAACTCCTGGAGATTTAGCAGAATTTATTCTTTTGGTACTAAACATTAACAAAATTCCCTGTTAATGACAGATTTTTGGGAAGGAAAAAATGTTCACAAGTGACACAAACAGAAGAGACACAAACAGTGTCTGAACATCCACACATGGGATCCCAAGCCACTCAGAGTTATTAACAGAAAGACTTTTCTCCATCTTATCCCTTACTACATGTAGTAGTTTTTACTTCTACAGTGCTAGAAGAAATCCTAGAATAGTGTGGGTTGAAAGGGATGAACCAGCATGAATATCTCCACTTGTATTTTCTTAGCCTAGCAGCAAAACCCCCCAAAAAATAAAAGAAAAGAAAGGGGGTAGCCTAAGAAAGGACAAAATTTAACACACAATAAATTGGCTGTGCAAGAAGTGGCAATTGAGAAAGAAAATCTGTGAAGGAGCTGATGGTGCCAGAAAAGCAATGTCAGTATTTTGCTGTGCTGACAGAGCTGGGCATTCCCGAGCTGGCTGAACTTGCACAGGGCTCATTCCTGAGCTCAGCTATTCCCAGGGCACAGCACGGAGAGGAGGGGAGAGAAATAATGTTCTGCTGACTTAGGGAAGCCTCCGAGTTTCTTGGCACGTTGCAGTCAGAGGCCTGGCAGGAGAACCAGCCCAGCTCTGCTCCTGCCCTCTGTGAGCACACAGCACTGTCCCCAGCTCTGGTTGCACTTGCATGGGACAGCCAGGATCAAATGTGCTGCTGCTGCTGCAGGGTTCCCTCCAGACACTCATTTTGGTGAGATATTGGCTGCTAATCCACTGATTATAAGTGTGTTTTCATGTATTTGACAGGCATAATCTTGAATGGCAAAGATCCACGTTGGAATCCAGACTTCGCTGAAGGAAAAGGAAAACACTGATCCTGGGAGTTGAGCTGAACCTGATCCAGGCTAAACCTGGCTTCAATCTTGGTTTTTTTCTCACATTAGAGCACTGCCTGAGCCATTATTGTGGTCTCTGCTGAGTGTGCAGCTGAGCTCCAGAAGGATATTTCGTGTTTGCTGTTCACAACAGCAGCTGAATTAAGAACTGACATCTCCCAGAGGGGGTTTGATCAGCAGGCAGAGCTGTGTGACCCCTGACTTATCAGCAGGGCCACTGCTGCTCCTGCTGTCACAGCCTCTGGGGGCCACCAGCCCCTTGTGACACACTCCAGGCACACAGGGACTCACTCCCACCCACTCCGTGTTCTGCAGGCAGAGCTTTGCCAGCGAGGCTGGGAGGTCCCACCAACACCTCTGTAGCCACCCTGGCATGGATGCCAGCTCTGAGCCACAAAATGCCACTACTCCTTCCTCTGTCCCCCACTGGGGCCCTGAAGGAGGGAGCTGCACAGAGGCAGAGCCCTGTGCTGGAAATTCAGGTTCCTGCTGGCACACAGAGCCGTGGAATCATGGAATTATTAAGGCTGGAAAAGCTATTTAAGATCATCAGCTCCAGCCAGTAACCCAGCACCGCCAAGGCCAGCACTAACTCGTGTCCCCAAGACCCCACATCCACGGGGCTTTGGGCACTTCCAGGGATGGGGACTCCACCACAGCCTGTCCTAAGCCCTGGGGTGACACTGGGAGTGAAAGGCTTGTCCTGCCTCCAGCCCCTCTTGTGCCCTTGCTCAAGGTTGCCTTCAGGGAGATGTGGAGCTCCAAACGCAGGCAAAGCCCTCGAGGATGAACCAGAATCAAATCAGAATGATTTTGGTCACAGTTTGATGGCAATCAAGGGGCTAAGTAGTTAATTAGTTGTTAGAAGTTAACTCCTTGTTGCCTAGTTAAACTCTAAGCATCTATTTTGAAAGTTGAACTCTCTACAGGACAGTGAAGGAGCAGAGGATAATATATAAAATAAAATATGTCACTTTGCAATTAGTAATGCAAAAATTGATGTGTTTTTCCTTTCAGTTCCCTTGTTTATCTTTGTTTAGAAAGAACTGAATTCATAGTAGGAAAATAGACTCTCAGGTGATTTGTAGAGTTACGTAGCCCAGAGGAATTAATACCCATCCAGAAAAAACTCTCCAACCCTGTAACATCAATAACAATAAAAGGAAAGGGTAGGTGAGAAATTCAGTAACATGTTTAATAATGTGAGTACATAATATCCAGGGAAAAATTACATTACCACCTGATAATGTGAAGAAAAAGCACATTTATTCCTGGCTAATAAATAACATTTAAATTAAGATTTTGAGGGGTTTTTTTCCAGCTGATTTCAAATGCACTATGTACTTCATGGGTGTACTTCTTACAGAAGAAACTTAATTAATTCTCTTTCATTCTTTTGGAAATAATGGACAATCTCCTATTTGAGTTTTATTTGACGGATTACATTGAACTATACAAAAAATACATGACCTCTTTCTGTCCTGAATGTTGGAGCAATGTGTGATTTCATGTCACATCTTTTCCTTTATTTTCAGACAGTTCCTTTTGTTTGCCTAACTCCCTATCTTTAATGGCCATGAAAAATGAGCAGGGCAGTGTGATTCACCTTTTCTAACCTCGGTGAATCAGATTCTCAGGCATTCAAGCTGTCCAAACTCCCTTTAAAGCCATGGATGTCTCTGACTCACCTGGCCCTTATCAGGTTTAAAGGTTGTGCATAATCATGTCTTTGCTGTTTTATTTCTAAAGTCATCAAGTCCAGGCTGTTCCATTTGTTAGAGGTTGCTGTGCTGAATTTCCCCCCTCCCCACCTTTCTGCCTGTAGGAATCTCTAACATCCAACATCCAAGGGATGTTAGAAAACTAAATACTGCTTTCCACTTGTTGAACACAGCCATTAAAACTCAGATTCCACACTGTGTTATGTTCACTCAGGGGATGTTCATTGAAACATCCCTTGTCTGAGTGATGTTACTGCAAAACAAAATTGTCCTTGAACAAGTAAATATTAATACAGGATGACCAAAATTAAATCCTGACAGATATTCTGAAGAAAAAAAAAAAAAGTCACAAGGTATAATTCAATATATAATATACAACATATTAACCCCCCCTGTGTTTTTCAAGGAAATAAAAAATTTAGGTATATTCTTTACAGAAAAATTATCCTTTATATACTGAAAGGTGAGTTCATGCTGAAGAAGTCAGTAATTCCCCTTTGCAGGTGAAAAAGCTTCTTCCTTGCCAGGGGACACACGCTGTGTGCATCTGAGGGCTTGCTCTGATGTGCTGCCCACAAATCTGCCGTGCACAGCACAGTTTTTCTATCATGCTCACCATCATAATAACCAAGCCCCCTTCAGACATGCATTAAACAACATGACCAATGTGTGTCATTTAAGAAATCTGCTGGCCAGTGATGGAAAATGTGAAGAGGTTAGAAGGGAAAGCTCCAAAGGAGTATTCATTTATGACACAAAAGAGCTTTCATTAGAAGCTGTGGGCTTAAGCACTGAAAAAAAACAGGAAATGGAAGGTTTAGAATTGCTTGTTTAACCTTAATTTACCACTTGATAAACTTTTTATCCAGGCCTTGCCTGACTGCAGGGTGGTACTAGGGAGGTAAATATTTTACAAAAGTATTCCACTATTTGGCCATATATAGTTTTATTTTCTGCTTGATACCCATTGCATTCAGTGCACACAAATACAGTGCTCTGTGAATTGACTGTATTTAATCTCCTAAGATTCTATTATGCCCTAGATACTTCATGCTGTTTAATCCTGGGTTGGATGCCCAGAAGATAAACTTCTCACACCCTTTTCCCTTGTCTTTTGGGATCTGAATGTTTTGCCAGCCACTTTCACTGCAGGTCCAGAGCATCATTGTGAGGTGAATTTTAATGTTTCAATTTGACAGACAAAAAACTGGAAGCCTCAAAACCTGCAAAGGAATCTGGGTTTCCCCGCCCCTACCCTGAAATGACAGAAGCTGAAATGAAAAGACTCACCTGGCTGCACAAAGAAGGGCCTGTTCAAAAGCACAGTAATATAAAGATTAAAGGCATTAGGGGCTTTTCCTTTTTCTTTTTCCTTGCACTTCAAAACCTAAACTCTGCAGCAGTTTCCATGAGTCACCTGACTTAACACCCTCGACACATGTGCAGAACTGAGACAGGGTTGTTTTCTTTCTGTGCTAAAATGTTTTTTAAATACTGTTTAATAACTTAGAAGATTCCAGGGCCAGAATCTGCACAGCTTGTTCCCTACTAATAGAAAACTTCCTTGTTTTAGTCCTGGAGCATTATCAGATGAAGGCTGGGGCTGCATTTGTGTAAAATGCTACCAAGGCCCCAGGGATGAATCTCCAGAGAGGCTGGGCCTTAGGCAGTGAGAATTGTTGTGGAAATTTCCCATGTGAAAGAGGAAACAGTACCCTGCCAGACCTTAAAACAGGTAATTGTGTAAAAATTCTCCAGGGTTTGGAGTTTTCAGTGAAATCTGGGTGAGAAGGGTTGGTATCTCCAAGGTGATGTGGTGCTAAGCACTACCCAGAGGAGCTGCCCAAGGGATCCCATGGATAATAATTATCTGGCTCTATGTAGAGCAGGCATGCATGTCTCTGTAGGCATATAATGGTCATAAAATTAGGAAGAAGCCAGTCCCTAGTAATTCACATTTGAACCAAGAATGAATCTGCAGGCTTACTGCTGCTTAACAAAGTGCATAATTTCACTCTTACTCAGAAACTATTTTGCAGAAATTGGCATCCTTATTACAAAGTTAATAGAAAAATTCCAATTGAACTCTACAAGGCGTTTTTCCTATTACAGTAACATTGCAGAGCTCCATTTAGTAAAAATGAGTGCTTAAACCTTCTGACAATTTCTTCACTGAACTTCAATTCCACTCCAAGGATAACCATCAGTGAGCCTGAAAGGAGATGGGGACTTCATACCTTGAAATGCACAGGCTGGGGCTGCCTTGCCACCGAGCAGTGGCTTGAAACACAGGACAGAAATTCTGTGCATCTGGGAAAGCTCCTACTCCCAGGTGGAAACCTACCCCCAGATTCAGTGGGAGCTTTGCCTTGAACTGGGGGTGTCCATGGCTTTATTCTATCCTTATTCTGGGATGGCAAATTAATGAAATGTGGCCAGAAAGTGCCAGACAACATCTGCTCAATGCCATCCAAGATCTGTACCTGCTTTAAAGGCAGGAGAGCTGAATTGCATAATTAGACACTTTCCTTTCATGGCAGGATTCAGGCCTGGGTGCAGCACCAATCTTCCTGGAAAACTTTGATTTCAGTGCTTGGTTTTGCAGCTTTTGCCATCATGTAAAACACCACTGGTCCCTGGAGCTCCAATCATACACATAACCAGCCCAAATAAATTTCCACCAAAGCACCACTGAAAGCTGTAACTACACAGAGACGTTCACGCACGATCAAACCCAGCCGAGTGAGACTCCAGAATTCAATAGCTTTAAAATATTAAGAGAAATTCACACCACCCCTTCCCCGTCAACACGACTCCTCACACTGTGTCCTCAAACTTGATAGCTAACTTATTATAATCAAGATACTCTTTACTTCTTCCAGAGACACAATCCTGCCTTTTCTGAGACTAGAAGAGAACAGTAATGACAAAGTGAGTTATTGTCTAGATCTGCCTTCCACTGCAAGCATAACTTGTGACTGATAGATCCTATTGTTATATTTCTCAAGAAGATCTGCAATATTGTTTAGTCAGTGACATGAAAAATGTGCCCTATAATTTCACAGTTCACAGCCATTCATTCTGAGTGCTGACACCGTTGAAATCATAATGTGGCATAATATTGTTATGCAGGATAAAGACAGAGGGCCTAATTAAACTCCCCTTAAATGCTACATTCATCCTTATTAATCAAGAATTCAGGATTCTAAAGGTAATATCAAGGCAAGTTGAAATAAGTGACTGTGGCTCATTTGACTTCATGGAAACACAGATTTTCAATGCTATCATCCACAGCTTTAATATCAACATATTAAGTATGATTTATGCCAACACTGTAGAGCAGTGGAAAATTTTAAGAACAGGATCTTCTGACAAGTATTGTCAGGAGTGATGAAGTCTAGCTTCAGGTAGCTGGGTTCTGGGCAAAACTATGAATCATGGATTGAGAATTCCTGGGCCCCCTGCTTTAGGTAGCCTTTAATAATTTAATTCAGACACTTCTGCTATTTCAGAGACCAATCAAGGAGAGAGGGATTGATTTTTTTTTTTTTTACCTCAGGAAAGGGACACTTTTTCAGAACAGGCTCACTCAATCTGGGTGAAAATTTCCCCCGTGCTCTGCCTCCTCTACCAGGAGAGGACAAGGAAATAATGCTATACCAACCTGTTTCTGTACATTAACTTTTCCCCAAACCTTGGCAACTGCCAGGAAGAACCAAGAATGCAGACAAGATAAGATATGAGCATAGACAAGGCAAGCAGGGAAGCTCCCTCACCTCCCAGCAAGGCAAAAACTGGTATAACAAAGCTTAGCCCCAGCTGGTGAGCTGGGATTGGCCTCAAGCACTGAAAATCAAGATATACAAAAGCAGAAAGAAGTAAAGAAGAGGTCAAGCATCTGCCCCAACGCAGAGGCAGAGAATATCAGCAAAAAGAGGGCAAAAGAAACGTCAGGGGAGACTTAGAGGTTTCCCTCACGTTGAGAGACACTGAAAGCAGCTGGGGAGTCAGCGATGCCAGGGACCCTCCCAGTGCCAGCAGGGAGGTGCTGCCAGGCTGGTGGTAAATTAAAGCAGCCAGGGAATGTCTGTGAGCAACAAAGGGACTGAATGACAGAGCCTGGGAGGCATCTATCAACATCTGCTCGCAGCTGGGAGGGAAAGGACGTCCTGTTACTCTGCAGCTCTGCTATGGGAGCTGACAGAGATGGAGCTGGCTTTCCTGAATGGTCAGCATCAGGTGCTGTCCACAGCTTTTACAGGGCCTGGATTGCAGCTTTGGCAGATGTTTCAATTCTCTCAGCAGTGGGATTTAATTCCAGTCATTTTTTCTTTTCTGTTCCATCTCCGTAGCTCCAACTGAGAATTTTTATTTATTTTCTTTTTTTTTTTTTTTTTTTTTTTTTTTAACGGGTTGGTTCCCNACCAGCTGGTTCCTCCACATTAGTTCAGCCTTGGTGATATATCCAGACAGTGCTGGCCAGCTACAAACCACCTTCTGCGCAGGGAAAATGGGGCTGATTTGTCTCTTGAGCCATTTTGCCCCTTCCTGAGTTACATCAGTGTGGTTCTGGGTATGCGAGGAGAATAAAGGAGGTACAGCACTGCTCCAGAAAAAATTTTGCTTCTTTCCCTTAATGCTGTAGGCCTAAAGAGTTTGGAAAAACTCTATTGGGAAAATAAATATATATATATATTTATTTTATATGGGGAAAGAGGGATCCTTTACTTTGCTCAGGATATGAAAAGTGGAAGTCAGTTTGGTGAAAATGACCAAAAAAAAGAAAAAAAACCCACCCACAATGCAAGTTTTTTACTATTTTTTTTTCCTTCAGATATTAGTTTTATGATAGTAAAATACAAACCTCACAATAATTACCCACTCAGATAGTACTAACACCTTCAAGGAGCAGTGTCAGTGAAAAGACTGCTGTGTAAAATACTCTTGAGCCAGTGA